>PVKE010003678.1:0-70255 GCA_004027555.1 Craseonycteris thonglongyai | reverse complement strand
GGCACTGTACCTTTTAGCCCATTGGATGTGCTCTAATACAGTCAATTTAGCTACTATGCGTGTGTCCTGATACAGCAGCTTTGGCTACACAGAACGTTCCTGTGCTGCAACTGTATGTACCACGGTGAGCCAATCACAACAAGCAAAGGTTCAAAGGTTATAATAGACCGCCTCTCTGACTCTGGCCAATCTGAGCAGGGTTTTTACTAGAACACAGTGTAGCTTCGGGTACAGAACATGTATAATTTGCATGCATAAAAAGCCTGCTTGGATTGGCTGAGTTAGAGAGGCGGTCCGAGCAGCCTTGCAGTGATGGGTGTGGGATCGAGTTGGAAAATTCGTTTAGTGGCATATCGAGACTTTTTTGGGATATACTCGGCGTATAAGACGACCCCCAATTTTCGGTTGACTTTTTTTCGTTTCAAAAGTCGTCTTATACGCCGGAAAATACGGTATGATTATTAATGAGGTTGAGAATCATGGGTCCTCTGGATTCCCTCTTTGGTAATTTGCCTGTTCATATGATCTGTCCATTTTTCTATTGGGTTGTTTTTCTTTTTCCTGTTGATTTGTGGAATTCTTCATGTACTCTGAATTCCTGTCTTTTGTCTGATATGTGGTTCACTAGCTTTACATGCACATTGTGTTTGTGTGTTTATATTTAGTTTTGTTACTATGCAGTTTTATGTGGTGTGCCTTTTACCTTTGTATATGGCATTTGTTTTACAGAATTTAAAATGTTTTAATGTCAAACATAGTGGTCCTTTCCTTTATGGTTTGTGATTTTTGTTTTCTACCTTGTTTAAAAAATTCTTTTCTCCTGTAAGATTATAAATAAATTCTCTATGATAATCTAAAAGTTCACTCTCAGTTTTCACATCTGGTATTTACTCAATCTGAATTTCATTTCTGTTTATGAAATAAGGTAGGAATCCATTTTACATTCCATACGGATAACCAGTTAGTTTGTACTATTTATTAAGGAGTGTGTTTTCTCTGCACTGATTGATTTGTAAGTACTCCTCTATCTTCTGTTCATATGTGTGAGGGTTTATCATTGGGCTCTGTTCTTTCTAATGGTTTAGGGGTCAACACCATGTCTTTGGAAGATCTTGATAACTGATAGGATTAGTCTACTTACATACCTATTAATCATATTTTCTTAGCCATTTTTCGGCCCTATCCTCTTTTAAAACATTGTAAGGTCAGGAAAGTTTTGTGACTCCCTAACTCCCCTCCCCATTGGAATTTAAATGGAATGGCATTGACCTCAGATTAATTTGGGGGAAGCATTGTCATTTTTATGTGATTGAGTCTTCCCAGTCATGAACATAGTACATCTCCATTTATTTAGGTCTTATATATTTTCATGTACCTTAATATGGTTTTATAATTTTCTCCTTAAAACTCTTAATGTATATTTTGTTAGATTTATAACTAGGGTGTTACTTTTTTATTAGTGTTATAAATAGATATTAAAATTAAATTTTCCATTTTGTTTTTGCATGCACCTAGGAACACTGTTTTTAAAAAAGAAGTTTCTCTTATGCACAGCTTCTTTGCTTATTGCTTTAATAATTCTGGTGGGTTGTAGATTTCTTGAATTTTCTGTATAGATAGTCATAATGTCTATGCATACCTATTTTTTTTCTCTCATTTTCAATCTTATAGTTTTTTTGCTCTTGTCTTATTTTCTTGGCCAGTGTTTGGCAAAACTTTTTTGTAAAGGGATAGATAGTAAGTTTTTAGGCTTTGCAGGCCACGGGGTCTTGTCGCAGCTACTCAGTGCTCCATCCATAGACAATATGGAAAAACTTGTGGATGCTCAAATTTGAGCTTCATATTTCAGGTGTTATGAAATAGGATTCTTGTGTTGATTTTTTTTCAATTATTTAAAAATGTAAATGCCATTTTTAGCTCCTGGGCAAAAAATAGGCAATGACAGGATTTGTCACCCCTTCTCTAGGGCATTCTCTCTCTTTTTTTCTCCTCTCTCACTTGCGCGCTCTCTCTCTCTGGGAGTAAATTTTAAACTATTAACTCTGTTTCTTTAGTGATTATAGGTTCACTTATATTTTGTCTTATTAAGTCAATTATATTTTTGGAGTAGTGTCCACATAAGCATAAAGTTGTTCACAGTTTTTGCTTATGATTTAAAACAAGCTTGTTCAACCCATAGCCAGCAGGCTGAATGTGGCCCAAAGGGTCTTTGAATATGGCCCAACATGAATTTGTAAACTTTCTTAAAACATTATGAGATTTTTTTGGCAATTGTTATTATTATTATTTTTTAGCTCATCAACTGTCAGTGTTAGTGTATTTTATGTGTGGCCCAGGACAACTCTTCTTTTACTGGTGTGGCCCAGGAAAGCCAAAAGATTGGACACCCTGAATTTTAAAATGACTGTGATATCTCTAGTCATGCCCCCTTTTTCATTGCTAAAATCATTTATTTGTGTTTTCCCCTCTTTAAAAAAAAACAACAGTCTTTTCTGACTATCTAAATTAGCTTTTTCAAACTACTAACTATTGGTTTATTAATCTATTTTTTCTTTGCTTCCTATTGAAAGTTCATTAATTGGCACTTCGGTATTTATTATTTCTTTTTCTTTTTGGATTTACTTAGTATTTTTTCTTACTTATTGAGGTGAATGCTTATTTCAATGTTCACTCATCTAATACATGCATTGAAGGCTATAACTTTTCCCCAAGTACATTTTTAGCGGTATGCCATAATTTTTAAAGATTTATTTTTATTGTATTTGACAGAGAGAGACAGAGAGAGACAAAGAGAAAGGGGAGGGCCCAGAACAACTCCATAGTTGTATATCATCAGTTTTTGACATAGTTTCATTCCACACATGTGGGTGGGGGTTGCGTAGGGCAGGAACCAGGCCTGGGGTGTCCCTTATGGGAGACATGCCCCTGTGAGCTGGAGGCTGAACCGGGGACCTCCCACATGAGAGACTCTCCCTGGCAAGAACCGAACTGGGGGGGCTATACCTCAGTTCAGTGTGTGGGTCCGCATGGACTGGGATCAGGATTCAATCCTTGGACCCTAGGGCTGCAAGATGAGCTCTCAATCCATTGAGTCATCCTGGCACCCCCATATGCCATGATTTTGACATTTGGTATTTGCTATCTTTATGTAATTTATTTCTATTTTTCTTTAATTACATCCAGAGGATGTGGTCCATAGTAAATTTTGTCTTTGGTATTGTTGAGGTTTGCTTTTTATCTAGTTTTGGTAAAAATCTCATGGATACTTGAAAAAAATGTGTATTTGCTAACAGTTGTTGGGTATAACAATAGTCCTTAGATCTGGTATCCACATCACCTGTTAAGTATATTGTTCACATCCTCTGTAATCCTCACTGATGTTTTGTCTGAGAGAACTTTCCTCAGCCCTAATGGAATTTATCATTTTACATTATAACTATTTAATCTCCCCTCCATTGGAATCTGAGCTTCTTAAAAGCAGGGACTGTGTCACACTGGTGCCTAGTATAGGAAGGTACTCAGTAAATATTTTGGGAGCAAGTGAATGGCTAAATAAATGAGTATGAAGTTCCCAGAGGGCATATAATATCTCCTTCTAGCAGTTGGTAGAAGCTGACTGGGTGTGCTAGAAGGAAGGCATCTTAGCAAGCCCCTCAGTAGGCTATTGCCAGAGCTAGACCCAGAATGGCTCCCATGAGGGTGACAGGTCCTTCTCAGAAATAAGCCCAATAGACATGGCCTCCTCAGGATCACAGAGTTGATAGAGTGGTGGTCTTCCTGGGGCTTTGCTGCGCCAGGGAGGCTGCAGGTCCTCTTCTCAGCAGTGTCTTCCTGACCACCATTATAGGTACGAGTTCTTCAGAAGGAGCTTGCTGCATCTGCCTCTGAAGACACACATCCCTATAAGGAGGAGTTGGAGACAGCCTTGGAGCAGTGCTTCTACTGCCTGTACAGCTTCCCCAGCAAGAAGAGCAAGGCCAGGTACCTGGAAGAGCACTCGGCCCAGCAGGTAAGGCACTGCACCAGGCCCATTGCACCTACCCCATGCCAGGAAGAGTGGGAGGGAAAGCAGGGGCTCTTCAGTCCCAGGTTGAAGTTGCATCTGGTGGATGAGAGGATGGGCTGATGTAGTCTGATCCTTGCGCAAAGTGTTGATTAGTGATTTAAGAATGCAGCATGGCAATTTTCAATAAATTTTCTTTTAATAATTTGGATAATATGAATAGAGGGTTTTCATTTTTTCTTGTTTTGATTTTCAGAGCACTATTAGTATTATCTCATGGCTCATTAATACTGTTAGTTATTCTCTGACCTTATGGATTCTATCCCCTGAATTTAAGCTTCTTTGGGCAGGGCCCCTGCTTCCCCCACCCCCCACACAGAGTGCAGACCCACCCTGGCCTAGAGCAACCACTTAATATTTGTCGACCAAGTGACTGATGGAGTGCTGAGGCAAGGTGAGAGTCAGTGGCCTGCCCATAGTTCCCACCCTCTGGCTTGGCCACATGGACTCACAAAATGCAGCCCTCTGTTTCCAGCATTTTTCTTTATGCTGGTTCTCTTTTCTGCTCCTCAGACACTTGGGTTTGGGGATTACAGTGGGAATGCAGATTTTTGAAACTACATGGGACTTGTTTTAGGCTCTCTAGTATAGCTTTGTCTACATCGACACTGTGTCTGTAGAAGAACTTCCCCTTTGCGATTTGCTTTGACCACACTATAATCTGTCTTTTTTAAAGGTGGACCTTATATGGGAAGATGCCCTGTTTATGTTTGAGTATTTTAAGCCCAAGACCCTTCCTGAGTTTGACAGCTATAAGACTAGCACTGTTTCTGCTGACTTGGCCAACCTCCTGAAGAAAATTGCCACCATTGTGCCTCGAACAGAGAGGCCAGCCTTAAGCATGGATAAAGTCTCTGCCTACATTGAGGGGACCTCTGCTGAGGTAGGGGCCATGTCCCATTACCTTCTCCTTTAGCACTGCTGTTTATATGCCTTGGCTCTGCACCAGAAGTTGGGGCCATTAGGGCCTGTCCTGTGCAGACATGAATGGTCCTGGATTCATAGCATTGCTGATCACATCTGAGTCCCTGGCTCTGCCTCCCTTTATTCCTTCCTTCTCACCTGCCAGGTTCCTTGCCTCCCAGAAGGGGCTGACCCCTCCCCTCCAGTGGTGAATGAGCTCTACTACCTGCTGGCTGATTACCATTTCAAAAACAAGGAACAGTCTAAGGCCATCAAGTTCTACATGCATGATATCTGCATCTGCCCGGACAGGTGAGTGGCTGGTGGCTGGGGCCACTAATCTTGGTGTGGGGTCAGGCTGGTGGGGCAGCCAGGTGACTGTAGCTCAGCAAGCTCTTCCCTGCTCATGGCAAAGAGGCAGGGAAGAAGGAATGACAAGGTGGCTTAGACTCTACAGTTAGTAGGAAAGGCAGGTTTTATGGTGCCCCTGAAGCACTTCTCTTGAGGTAGGACTTTTAAGTCATATTTCATGGGTCAGGAACTGAGGCTCAGAGGCACAATTGGTCTGGTGCCTTGCTCTCTAGGTCATCATGTCTGTGGTGTACTTTAAGGGCAGTGGTGTGTTTACTGGTGTTTTTGTTGTGACCACAGATTTGATTCCTGGGCAGGCATGGCCCTGGCCCGGGCCAGTCGCATTCAGGACAAGTTGAACTCCAATGAGCTAAAGAGTGATGGGCCTATCTGGAAGCATGCCACACCCGTCCTGAACTGCTTCCGGCGGGCCCTGGAGATTGACAGCTCCAACTTGTCCCTGTGGATTGAATATGGCACCATGTCCTATGCCTTGCACTCCTTTGCCTCTCGTCAGCTGAAGCAGTGGCGAGGCGAGCTGCCATGCGAGCTCGTGCAGCAGGTACGCTGGGCACTGTGGAGGGGCTGCCATATAGCTGTCTGACCGAGCGCCCTTGAGTCAGCAGAGTTCTGTCCTGTCTGTTCCGTGCTCTTGTCCTCATAACCATACTGGGAGTTCATGGATGATTCTCCCCATGAGGCCCAAGCCATACTGTGGTTAGTGACAGCTTGGTCCCTGGTCTTTGGACACCCAGTCTGATGTGGGTGAATTCAGGGCCAGCTGTGTGGCCTGAGGGAGGATCTTGACATTCTTGCTATGGTTTTGGCTATAAGTAGGGTGACCATTTCTTCTCCGAGGCAGGATGGTCAGGGCTGACATCTCCTGAGTCCTTCCCAACCTTGAGGTGAATGACGTGCCATGCAGAGGGTGTACATCCACCTCTGAGAATGAAGACAGTGTCTAGCAGAGCTTCTGAAACAGGGCAGACCCTCGGTATCTGACCCTCCTGTTCCTGTCTGAGGTGTTCGGGCTGTAGAACCTATCAAGGACAGGATGGGGAAGCTGGGATGGTTCAGTGGGTTAAGTGCTCGCTTTGAAGCCCCGAGGACCAAGGATCGAATCCCGGCTCTGGCCCAGGTGGACCCATATGCTAAACTGGGGAGCTCCCACAGTTCTCTCTCTGTCTCTGTCTCTGTATCTCTCTCTCTTTCTGTCAAAAAAAAAAAAAAAAAGGACAGGGCCACTGGCAGTATGTGCTTTATGTGCAGTGGGGAGAGGGCTTGGCCTCTTGGTGAAGACTTGTGTGGTATCAGGTGACAGTCCAGGTGGGGGGCTTTTCATGGTCACCCTTCCTAGCAGAGGGCTAATGACTTGGTCAAAACCATAGGGCTACAGAACAGTCAGGATAGAAAGACTTTGTAAATGGCTGCCTTTTACTTAAAACAAATTTGCCTCAGAATCCCATTTGGGAGGGGATACGAAGTAGTCACTTGGTTTGTGCCATGTATTGGCCCTGTACTGTGACTCTTTCTATCATATTTCACCCAGTGATGGTTTCCTGATTTCTAGGTGTTAATTTGTTTTTCCTAGAAGTGTCTCCCAGAACATTGGGGTAGCACTAGGCTCCTTTATGTCAGCCCCAGTGCCATTGCTACAGGTGATTCACAAAATAAGCACCCACTGGACAGATGACCACAGGGCAGCCTCCCCTTGCACAGTGGATCAAAAGTATTGCTCTCCTAGGCTGTGAGCAGCACCCATTCCAGCCTAGTGTCCTTAGCCTTTCCTCTCATCTGGCTTCTGAGATGAAATGAGAAGAGACACAGCCTTTGGAAAAAAGGGGCCAGAGGCCTGGGGTGCCCAGAGCAGCTGCTTCTGTGCCCCACATATGCAGTCTTCCCTTCATCTTATACCTGACATCCTGAACAGATAACACCCAGGATACTGGCCCAGAGCCCCTTATTCATGGACTGGAAATGTGGTTCTCTTGAGTTGGAAGCCTCTGAGAAGCTGACCCTCTGCCCTAGTTGTTTCCACCTATAGTGTATGAGAAGGTGGCTGAAGACACTGCTATAGATACACAGGCTCCAAGTCAGTGGGGCTTGCACGGGGCTCAGGAATCTGCCCTTTTATTATAAGTACCCTAGGTCCCTCGGGAAGGGTGCAGAGACTGGGGAGAAGTCCTCTTGTGCCCCAGGGGTGTACATCCTCTCTAGTGCTGTGGATCTGGGTGCCAGCTCTGCTTGCCCACCCTGATGAGAGGTGAGAGAACTAGGTGCTTACTGCCTGCAAGGGAGGCTCATCTCAGAATGTTACCTCTGGCTGCCTGGCCTTCTCAGACAGATGTGGCAGAGCTGCTTTGGCTTGGTCTTGGCAGTGATGGCCAGCAGTCCACGCAGCCTTAGTCCCATGCTATCCTCCCTTCCCAGGTATAGGGCCTCACTGCAGCCACTTAGGTCATACATGGGACCTTTAGAAGGGCATCAGTAGGCACTTCATAAACTCATAAACTGTTTTAGACACTGAAGGGGAAGGTAGAAGAAAGAATGTGGAGTTAACATGAGGTGACCTGGGTTTCAGTCCAGCTGTGTACCTTACTTGATGTGGGCTTCTGAGGAGTCCCCAAGCGTCTCCACACTCGGTATCCCCAGCTGTGTGGAATGGTGACAGCATTTCTGTGTCTCATGGTTGTTGAGAGGATTATTAATTTGCAAACAAAGCAGGGCTTCCTACAGGATAAGGCACGATACTGTGCAGGCTCAGGCTGTGCACCTAAGGCTGGCCTGGTGACATCGTCTTGTTACAGATGGAGGGCCGGCGTGATAGCATGCTGGAGACTGCCAGGCACTGTTTCACATCGGCGGCTCGCTGTGAGGGGGATGGTGACGAAGAGGAGTGGCTCATCCACTACATGCTGGGCAAAGTAGCTGAGAAGCAGCAGCAACCTCCCACCATTTACCTGCTGCACTACCGGCAGGCTGGCCACTACCTGCATGAGGAGGCCGCCCGCTACCCCAAGAAGATCCACTACCACAATCCCCCTGAGCTGGCCATGGAGGCCCTGGAGGTGACACTGTGCCGGCCCGGGGTGGGGAGGCAGGGCAGGGGCGGGCCAGTCTCTCTGCCTCCCTGGGAATGGGGCACACGGTCCCAGTGACTGGAAACTTCTCAGTGTTCAGCAGCTTTGTGTGCAATTAATTAAAGCAGCCTTTTCTCTCTAAGGGGTGCTCCCCGTCCTTTCTGGGAAAAGGGAGCGTTTTGTTCTCCCAGAAGAAAAGCATCTTTCCTCATTAGCACACACAGGTTCCAAGAACCAGACTTGATGACATCAGTGCAGTGCAGCATTCACACCCTGCAGCTTCAGGAGGAGGACAGGTGCCCTTGTTTTGAGGCTGCAAATGAAACATCTGAGGCCTAGGGAGGCTGCAAAATGTGCCCAGAGCGCTTGGCTTGGTAGGACTGAGCCAGGGAGCAGCCTGTTCTCTTGACCCAGATTAAGGGTCTTTCACTGCTTCCCAAGAGCAGAGCACTTATTTACTGCTTGGATTTGCTTTATGATTTCTGGAGCATTTCCCATAGATGCTCACTGATGCTCATAGCAGTCCTATGAGGCAGGCTGGGTGGCCGTGACTAGCACTTTCTAGAGGGAGGAAACTGAGGACATGGGTACGAATCCAGATTTGCTTTGCCCTTTCTGAGGTTGTGTGCCCAGGCACTGCCCCCAACCCCTGCCCCCCTGCCCCGCCCAGTCCTAGGTACTCAGCTTCATGGAGTTTGGGGCAGAATCTGCTTGCTTATGCCTTTTCTGCCTTTATGTATTTTTTTTTTCTGATTATAAAATTAACACATATTTATGGTTAAAAAAATATAAGAGGGGAAGCTGGGATGGCTCAGCGAGTTAAGCACTTGCTTTGCATCCCCGGGAACCGAGGATTGAATCCTAGCCCTGGCTGGTGAGGGCCAATTTGCTGAACTGGGGTGTGCTTCCTGTGCGAGAGGCCCTCAGTTCAGTTCTCACCCCCCAGTTTGGCTCCTGGCTTGAGGGAGGCATGCCTTCCATGCAGGAGGGCCCCAGGCTGGTTCCCATACTGCACAGCCCCTGCCCACCTGTGTCGAACGAAACCATGTCAAAAACTGATGACCTACAACTCTAGACACTGCTCTGGGCTCTCCCCCTTCTCTCTGTCTCTGTCAAAAACAATAAAAGAAATCTTAAAAAAAAAAAAAAATATATATATATATATATATATATATATATATATATTTGTTTATTTATATTTATATATATGAATCAATTCACAAATGTTTAAAATGAAAAGTTAAAGTACCCAGTGGTCCTAGTCCCCCTCCCCCAGTCATACCTAGGAATAGTTTAAGCATGTCCTTCCTAGATTTTTTCCCTATGTTATTAGTAACATTTTTTTTGTTGTTGTTGTTGCCATTTTGAAACTTGCCTTTTTTACTGGACAAGATGTAATGGAAGGAGTTGTGGGCTTTCTCTCCCATCCTTATACTCTCTTGTCTAACTGGGCAGCCATGTATTTGCCTGATCCCTTCATGAGTTTGGCCTTCTCTCCCACTTCTTCCATGACAGGGTGCAGGCAGGGCATGGACTTGCACACGTGTCAGGGAGCAGTTGACTGAGGGAGTAAGGGGTGCCATCTGCCCATGCATCGAAAATTCATGAGTATGTACACTTAGCCTTCCAAATACTCAGATTCCCAACTGCCAGTTGACTTTTGAACAACGTGGATTTGAACTCTGGGGTCATTTGAAAAAAATCCACGTACAATTCAACTTTGTGTTCAAGGATCAGCAGTTTATCCAAGGGTCATTTAACATTGGATCAACAACATCCTGTTGCCCTAAAAGATTATGCTGACCTATGACCTTATCTCTTTTCCCTCAACCTATTTAGAGCCTCTTTAATATTTGATAATCTTGTGGACGAGCAAAAAGGTCTCATTTTTAAAAAAAAGACTCATAATTTAGAGCAGCTGTTTTGGAGCCACATTCGTGGGGAGGGGGTCACCATAAAGCGTGGAAGCAACACTTTGTACTGAGCGTGTTTTCAACAGTTTCCTAGTTGCTGTCATTCATAGCCCTAGGTCTACATCCTTCCCCATCACAGTTCTTTCATGCTTTCTACTCATCACAGTTCTTTAATGTTTCTCAGGTGGGTTTCATGTGCCTGTTCTTGGAGGGACTTCCACTTTGGGGATAAGAAGCCTGAGGCCCAGAGGACTGGTGTCACTTGCCCTAAGTCAGCAGCAGGCGAGAAGGGCAGCTGGGGCCAGATCCCATGGGCCCAGGGTCTCATGAAGCACGTCTGGGCAGCACTGAACCTTCCTACGGTGGGAGGTGGCTTGGCATTCAGGAAAATGACAACCCTGGTTTTCCTCCATGGTTTCTTTTTGACTTTTGGCCTCTGGTGCTACCTGATAGGATCAGGGAGGAGGCAGAATGGTGGCCTGGTGGGACATAGGGACCTCCAGATTAGGAAATGAGGCCTCAGCTGTGTATACTGCCTTCCCCCAGCGTACCACACAGACTCTCAGGAGAGCAGGCGCTCAGCTGGGATATGTGTATATCTTGCTTTAAAAATTATACTTCTGGGGATGCTGGGTTGGCTCGGTGAGTTGAGTCCTTGTCTTGCAGCTCCGGGGTCTGGGGGTCGGGTTCTGGCCCCAGCCCATGTGGACCCATGTACTGGGCATGCGTGGGTGCCTTGGAGATTTCCTACATCTAAAAATGGAGTTTCTGGGCCAGTTCCTCTGTGGTCCATGGGTGGGCTAGAGGGAGAGGGGCTCTGGAAATCCCTATGTCTAGGATACTCCTGTGAATGCTGCCCAGGCCAGACCTCCAGGCATACCTGGGTGGGTTCTTGGCAACATCTCTTGAGACGCACCTCTGGGTGAGGGGAGGCCGATTAATCTGGGCCTGCAGCCACAGTGGTTCCACACCTTTGTGCCATCTGAGGGAATGTGTGTCACAGGTAGGAGCCCACACTGCATTCATACCTGGATGGGAGGGTCAGGCCAAGGTGCCTGTGGGGGTGCCTATATGTGGTGTGGTATTTGCTTAGGGACGATAAAGGCCAGGAGAGGGTCACAAAGAGGGCAGTGGACTCCGTGGAGGGAGGAGGGGCCCAGTGAGCAGAGCTAAAGCGTTGTCACTCTCATTATCTTACCACCATGTGCCTGGGTTACTGGGTAAATGTTTAGGCTAGAATGCTGATAGTTTGTGTCCCTTTGAATTGTCAGAGCTTGCTTTGAGAGTGATAAGTTGACTGGTATTTAAAGCTAATGAGAAGAGGCAGGGTGTGGTGGCACGTCTTACCGGTCAAGGTCCTGTTTCCCATGTGGCTTATGACCTGTGGAACGAACCCGAAGAACTGAGAGGGCTCCTCACACCTGAGTGTCATTCCTCTAGGTGTACTTCCGGCTCCATGCTTCCATCCTGAAGCTCCTGGGGAAGCCCGATTATGGGGTTGGTGCAGAGGTCCTAGTGAACTTCATGAAGGAGGCTGCAGAAGGACCCTTTGCCAGGGGCGAGGAGAAGAATACTCCCAAAGCTTCAGAAAAGTAAGTAGCACACTCTTACCCGCTGGTTCATTTATAGCAAGGTGGTGTTCATGGTGTGCTGCTGATGAGTAAACCAGAGTTCGTGGAATCTCTGGATCTCACCTGGAGATTCCTGATGGCTGGGCCAAGGCATTTCTGTTGAACTTGAGAAGGAGAGGCTGAGTGTGTCCTTGGTCACCTCACCCACTGACCATTTCTGGTTCATCCCGTCCTCTAGGACAGGTCTTGGAGAGAAGCTGACATCTCCTCGCTGCAGACTAGGGTGCAGCTCTGCCCTGTGCAGGACACTGTAGGAGAGCAGCTTTCACATTGTTGATTCTTGCTCCTGGGTCCTCTTCCAGGTCCTCTCTCAACCATGGGGCCCTCTGATGGTCTGGTCTGCTGCCCATTCTCCCAAGAAGCAGGGAGGGGCATCTGGGAGGCATGGAGTCTTTCTGTAGTGCCAGAGAGCTGGAGGATGCTGGGGCCCTGGTATGGTTTTACTGGGCCTGGGACAGACTCCTAGGCTCCCCCTTGACTTTGAGTTTTATTTGTGGTCCAGACTTGTTTTATTCTAGTGTTCACGTTCTGGAGCTTCAGCTCAGCTTGCCCATCTCTGGGCCCCTGCCTAGCTGGGTACAGTGCAGGACTCAGCTGAGTGCCAGAGAGACCAGCACCCAGGCCCTGTCCTCAAGGATAGGCTTATGGGGAAGATGGCCACACACGTGGCAAGTCACACAGGTGGACACAGTGTGCCTAAAAGTTATAGATATGTAGTTTTTTAGTTACAAAGGACCCCCAACTTAGTGATGTGGTCTTTTATTGATCATAAGTCCTTTTCAAAAAAGTTAAAAATTATCTGTATAGATAATACATGAGTATATTCTAGTTATAAAAAATCTGGAAATTTATAAACATGGACTAAAATATGACAAACTCCCTCTCTTCCCCAGAGTTAGCCACTATTCACAGTTTGGTTTTTCAGATCATTTTCTGTGCATTTATACACACTTACATGTGCACATACAATTATAGAGTTTCTTTTATTTTTATTAATTTAAAAATGAACTACTGTAGATTTTGTTGTGGGTCTGGGACCCTGTTCACAGAGATAGTATCCCACTTGCCTATCTTTCCAGTAGCTGCCAATGGTCTGTGGCTCTGTCGTGTTTCACAGCATGGATACACCTTTTTTCTGTAGCCATTTCTACAGACATTTCAGGTGTTTCTAACTCTTGCTCAGCAGTGTTGCAGCAGATACCCTGTGCACTTGAGAGCATGCAGTGAATCCAGATGTTTTCTCTGTGCACTAGGTGATTAATTAATATATTATCTTCGGGTATAACACAGAAGGGTTCTGACTTGGTCTGGAGGGTGCTGAAGTGAGTACTTCTGAGATGGGGCTCATCTCCCCTGGAGTCTCTGGTGCCTGAGAACTGAGACACCTGCAGAGCCCAGCCAGAATTGGGGGCTGAGCCCAAGTGGGTGGTGTGGGGGCAGCTTCTTTAGTGCCCAAGAACACCAGCCAGAGAGGTGGGGGGCAGTGCATGGGAGCAGCCTCCCGAGAAGGGTGGAGGAGGCCCTTGAAGATAGCATTGGGGGATTCGGCAGCTGGGAAGGACACTGGCACACACTGGCACACGTCCTCTTTCAGTCCATACAGAGATTCTGACCTGCACCCGAACCCTCTGCCCCACAGGGAGAAGGCCTGCCTGGTGGATGAGGACTCCCACTCTTCAGCTGGGACACTGCCGGGCCCCGGAGCCTCCCTCCCCTCCTCCTCTGGCCCAGGTCTGACATCCCCACCTTACACAGCCACTCCGATTGACCACGATTACGTCAAATGTAAAAAACCCCACCAGCAGGCGACGCCGGACGGTATAGTCCCTGTTCTCCCTACTGCCAGCCCAGAGCGGCACGCCAATCAGGGGGCGGGAGCTTTGGGCGATGAGTCGCTTTGTTTTGGTGAGGGGGGTGCTGGGTCTGGGGTGACACGGGCAATGTTGTGGCTGTTCATTAACCTCATGGACTCACGGTGATTCTGTGCTTCCAAGACATGTTCAGGGTCGCCACCTGCCAGTTAGCCCACCTGGGACCCAGGGTGGGGTAGGGCAGGCTAAGGGCACCTCACCTCCCTGAGCCTACATTTTTTCCCACCTGCAAAATGGGATGTTGAAGGGCAGTTGGAAGTGTCTGTGGCTGCCTAGAGTGGCTCCTGTGTAGTCATCTGCATTATTATGGCATGACTATCTGCTGCTTATGGGAAGGCCATGACTGGTGCTGAGTCTGTCACCCCTGGGAATCTACATATGGTCAGCTGGGACCGTGTACAAGGCTGTCCCATGTGGGATGGGGCAGGTGGCGACTGTTCAACCATATTCCTTACTAATAGTAGGAGGCTTGCATGCTGACCTCATAGCTTGACTTCTTTATGTTCTTTTCACATTTACTGTGGTAAGTTGGTGACACAGTATTTGCTGGAATGAGCCAAATTGGTGGACTTAGAGGGCTGTTTAAAGTGAAGCCCTGGGGAGGTAGTGACAATGCTGAAAGACACCCCTGCTCTCACCCACATATCACTCATATCATCGGAGCTGTGGGGAAACAGGCCCTGCTTTGCCTTCCCCAGGGCAATGGGGCACCCCTAGCCATGCATGGGCATTGTTGAGAGTGTAGGGTTAAGAGCAGGTTTAGAGAAGGGTTGGCAAAGGGTGACAGGGTAGCAGTGCTTGACTTCTCTGGGGCTGGGGGGAAATTTGGTGAACTGAGAAGTAAGGAAACTTGCAAGGGTCCCCTCCTGGGTTCAGTTTGGCTCACAGTGTGTGTGTTGAGAAGCAGTGGATCTAAGTGTGTGCTCTGTGGCTCCATCACCTCCCTTCAGTCTGGCTGTTGGGCCCCCTGACCGCCCGGGAGGTTTGAGCAGAGAGGGGAGTGACTGGACTGCCTGCTCCTTCACGCTTCAGTCCTGAAGTAAGGCCCTGTCCTCTTCTTACTTAACTCAAATTAAACAGGAAAACCACCCTATTTCCAGCCCTCTACTCATGAGAATTTAGGTTGGAAGTAAATCCCTGCTCTGGGAATTAGTTTCTGCCAGATACTTCTTGTGAGGCTTTTGCACCATGCTGGTTTTCTGAAGAGAGGACTGCTTCTCGTGGTTGTCCACAGGCCTGGGGCCCACACCCTCCTCAGCCCTGTAGGCTCAAGCTGAGCTCAGGCAGCAGGAGCCCACAGAGCTGGGTATGCCGCCCCTGGTGTGCACGCCTTCTGGAACAGAGCAGGAGGGAGGCAGGACTGCCTCAGGAAGGGCTGTGACACCACCTGGCACACATGCTGGCGCATGAGTTATGGAGGAGCAAGAATGCCGGGGCCCAGTGCTGGGGTGACATGTCCTGGGTCCCAACATCATTATTGTGGGAGTTTGCAAAGGGAGCCATACAAATGGGATCAAATAGAAATCCAATGGTTGTAAAAAAATTTTTTTCAAAGTGATTCCTATCAACGATATGGAGCCATTGAGATCCCATGGCCTACCTTTGCCTAGTCCAGCCCAGTGTGCCAGGAAGTCTCCAGTGGCCATAATGTGCTCTGCCCAGGCAGTTGCATGGTGCTGTCAGAACTCTCACCTCATTCACCTTGGAAATGTTTTGGGTCCTAAAATAGCCATGATCTTAGAATGTTAAAGTGGCCCTTTCAGCAGCTATGCTAGCTCCTAGGGCGGGGGTGGCAAACCTATGGCACGCGTGCCCAAAGTGGCACATGGAGCAATTATTTCTGCATGCGGAGCTGTGAATACCATTTTAAAAATTATTGTTTATGCTCTTATAGACATAAAAATAATCGATACCTCTATCTCACTCGATGGGTTGGCATGCGAGTTGAGCGAGTATACTCTTATTTCATAAACTTTGGCACTCAATCGCCAAAAGGTTCACCACCCCTGTCCTAGGGAAAGGCCCCGGCTCAAGCTGCTGATTGCTGGTGTCAGGGGATATGTTGGTAGCCTCAAGGGTCTACACTACACCTCTCAGCTTCTACCTCCTGTGACCCAGCCAGCCAGGGCTTGCTGACCAGGCCCTGAGTGAGCATGTAGCCTGAGACCAGCCTCTTGGGTCTCCTGTTATGAAAGGACAGGGCAGTAGTGCTTATTCCAGGCTAGAGTGGAGCCCTGGTACAGATGAAGAGAAGCAGTTCAGGCACCTGCTTGACATCAGACAGGGAAGCCAGAGCACAGTGGGCCTTGGAGTCAGGAGGATTTTAGTTCTATTCCCAGCTCCATTGCTTGCTTGCTTAGCAACTTTGGGCAAGGGGCTTCACTTCTCTGAGCCTGTTTCCTCACCTGTATGGGGTATGTTTTCCTCTGGGGTATTAAACATAGGTGCTTGCTCATCATAGCTGCCTCTTAGACGCATTCATCCATCCCCAGGTCATCGGAGGCTGGCATGAGGACCAGGCGGCACTGCATGGCAGGAAGAGCCCAGGCTCTGGGGCCAGTGTACCCTAATTCTCTTTAGCCAGTGATGTGGCCTCAGAAGAGGGGGAGGCAGTGTCCTCTGAAGCAACTACCTCTGAGTAGGCTGGGGCCTTGGCCCTTGTGGGCCCTAGTCTCCTGCACCACTGGAGCCTGTCAGAGGCTAATTTGCCACCAACTAGACAGGGAGCCAAGCACCAGGACTTCCCTTGGGCATGGTTAGGATACCCGGCCTTTCCACTTTCATATGCCTTTGCTTCAAAACCAAAAATCAGCTGGATCAATTCTTGTTTGGTGAAAGATTTAGAAGAAATTTAGAAACATAGTTCCAGGTATATAGGGGCAGCTCAACATTTGATAATGGCTTCTCAGTAGGACTCAGATTCACTCTCTGAATTGGCCCCACCTGCACCTTTTTGTTAGCCACACATACTAGGATTGGAAGCTTCCTGCAGCCCATCCACAACTCTGGTTACAACCCCTTTGAACTGGCCCTCAGGTCCCTCTGAAACTTCTCCACAGCATGGCACCCACAGCTTATCTGAGGAGCAGCCCCCTGGCCAAGCTGAGAAATAGAAACAGAGACAAAGAACAAACTCAGTCGTGGGCTGCCGCTCCTGGCTAACTTCCGACTAACTGCTCCCTTCCATCCATCTTGGAATTTTCCCAGAGTGCTGAAATCCTTGAAGCTTCTTGACCAGGAAAGGAAAGACACGTGGGGAGCTCATTTTGACTTTCACGAGGTTCCCAATGCTTGCTGTTTACACATGTTCAAACACATCATAATGTGATTTCTGAACAAAACCCAAACCCCTCTCCCACATGCAGTGTGTGTGTGTGTGTGCGCACGTGCATGTGTGTGCATGCTCATGAGTGTGTGTATCTGTGTTAGTAATTGGACCCCATCACACAGCAGCGTGTGCTTGCTTTGTGCTGGGCTCCAGACTGGGTGCCTGTGGTGTGGTAGCACGTTCCTGTCTCACAGTTGCCTTGCAGGGTTGGCCATGTGTTCTGTTTCCCACAAGGAAGCCCAGCTGAGGGCAGGTAGGTGCTTATCCAGGGCGCATGGCTTGTTGGGGCAGAGACAAAGGAGAGCTAGAGTTTCAGTCTCCTTCTATCCCAGGCCAGTGTGAGGCTGCCACGAGGTAGGTGCCCATGCCCACTGACCTGATGGAGTCTGGGTCTGTGTATGTGTCCTCCCTTGTTGGAGGTTCCCTGGTGGCAGGGCCATTACAGAATGCCTTGGTCCATAACTTGACAGGCTCACCCAGCCTTTCGAATGTGTCCATAGTGTCTCTATTGGACTGGCCAAGACCTTTGCTGTCTGATAGGCTCCATGCCACCTCCAAATGCTGGAGCCAGAAAGGCCCTCAGAGGTCTGAAGCTGAGCCTTCTGTGAGGTTCTCTGGCTCACCTGTGGCCATACCCATCCAGGTGTTCATCAGCACTATGCCAGGTACACTGGACAGTCTTGGTTCCTGTGCAGGCTCTTAGGTGGGGAGGCAGGTGTGAATCAGTGAATTATGTAGTTGAGGGTTGGGCTGCAACTGAAACTGTCCCAAAGAGACTTGATCTGACCTCTTGGTGGGGTGGGGGGGCCTTCCTGAGGAGGCAAAGCTTAGCCAGGATCTGAGGGATATGTCAGTGCTCCCCATCAGGTTGGAGTGAGAGGCAGGGACCAAGTTGGGGTCAGAAGAGTCGGGGTCCCAAGGGCTGGTACCAGTAGTTGGGTAGGCCCAGGGTGCCTTGTACCAAGACCCCCGTGCAACATCCATTCTCACCTGCCATGTTGTCACCGTCTGTGTCGTGTCCTGTCTGTGCTCATCTCGCCTGCTTGCCCATGCTGCCTCCATCAATATTGCCCGTGCTGCCCCTAACCCTGACCACACTCTGTCTCCAGGCTTTGTCTTTCTGTTTGCAATGTCACGGCTCGCTTCAGGGGTCAACGCAGACCGCATGCTTCACCCTCAGTCCGGCTCCCTGCTCCCCCTGTGATCAGGGGCGCCTCCACATCAGGTCCTGTGATTTGGAGAGTGTGTGATGTGCTTGGCTTCTGCCCAAAGCCTGTCTTCCCTGTTCTGGCTCGATGCAGATGCAGCAGTGGCTTCCCTGCCCACCTGCCCATCTAGCAGGTGTCTTAGTCCTGTATTCCCATTGCTTTGCTCTTTCTTGCTTTAAAAAAATAACAAAGGCACAAGACTCTAAGATGCCAAGGTATTATTCCAAGGACAATTGTGTAAAAATGAAAATTGTGCGCAGTAGCCAAGATGTTCTGAGGGAGGAGCTGCAGATGGCAGTCAGTGCTGGAGGGCAGGCCTGGCCTGGACTCTGCTCACTGGCCTCCCTTCCCAGGTCAAGAGGAAGTCACCTTCTGGTGGGCAAGCTGTGTTCCTGTGAACAGACACTCCTCAAAGTGGGAGGGACTCTGAGTGCAGCTCAGCTAGTTTTGCATGTCCCCCACAGCAGGGGACTGTTTTGGGGGCAGGGAGGGAGGTTGTCAGAGGGCAGAGCCAGTCACCTTCTTTGTTTTCTTCTTTATTCTTAACTTTTAAAAAACCTCTTCAGACCATAGCTGGTCATGGCATTTATTGAGTGCCTGCTATGTGCTAGGTGTGGAAGGGGGTGTCATGGCGAAAGCCAAGATGAGGCTACCCTGATCTCTGCTCCCTGGTTGTATCTGTGTGTCCCTAGGTAGTATCATGGGGCAGTGGTCAGGGTCACAGGCTGGCTCTAGCCTTTGGTGGATTGGATGGGCTTCCTGGAGGGACAGAGAGGCTTCCAGAGAGGCCTGTGGGCCATTTGGGGTGAGGGACAATGGGAAGAAAGACATGGAAGTTGGTGAGTTCTACAGCTTTTGAATACCGAGGTGAGTGGGGTGGCAGAAGGAGACCTGGAGAGGAAAGCGAGAGCTTTGCCAGCCAGCTGGGCCTAAAGTGGATTCTTTCTATAGAAAGTAGAGAGAGTGATGTGGCCATGGCCTCCCTCCCTCTCCCTCTTCCTCTCCCTCTCCCTCTCCTGCTCCCTTCCCTTCTCCCTTTTCCTCTCTCTCCCACTCCCTTCCCCTTCTCTCCCCCTCCCTCCCCCTCCTCTTCCCTTTCCCCTCCTCTTTCCCTCCCCCTTCCATCCTCTTCCCCTTCCTTCCCCTCCCTCTCCCCCTTTCCTCTAAGTAAGATGGATTCTCCCAGTCATCCTTTGTTTGGAGAGTCTTCCTGGGAACCTCACCAGGTAGCAGCTCTCACCTGACAGACAGCCGCTCCTCTTTCCCTGGCATTTGTGTCCTGCGATGGCTGCCCACCTGCCTTTGAACAGGAAAATGCTTAAGGCCTCCCTATTAGTGCCTTGCCTAGCTTGGGGAACTGATGCATGGTGATGGGCACAGGATGAGGTGCCCATTGTGAGAGATGGACAGTGAGGCCAAGTCTTCTCACTGTGACCATCAGGGTCCTGGTGGAGCAGCGCCACTGAGCACATTGGGGCTATGAGGTGCCTGGTGCTGCCTGGTCAGACCGTGCTGGTGAGCACTGGGAGAGAAGGGGCAGGGGACTCATCACTGAGTCCGGCCCCTGCAGTAATGCCCTAATACTCACCTGCTGCTGTTTGTGTGTCTGCCTCTTTTGGGGGCCTCCTGAATTTCTGGTGTTTCTTTCTCTTGGATATCTGTCTACAGTAGTCTCCTTAGCCTACAGGAGGGTTCCCTCATCCCACACAACCAGTCCTGCTTCCCATAGACTTGGCCTTTCCCAGTGGTCATCAGGGACCAACTAGGGTGGTTTTTGTCCAGTTGAAACATTTTTCAAAATACTGATTCCACCCAAGTTTACTTTTCTTAGAAACTATTGTTTTCTAGTTGGCAGCGTTGCTTGTGATCTAGTCAGAGTTGCTACAGTTTTTGATGACACAACCATATCTTTTTCCTCAAACTTTCATTGAACTGAGCTGAGTGAATAAATGGCTGTGAACTGTTTCTAGTGCTACTTCTGGAGCAGATGGAAAAATCATGTATCAGGAGACTTGTGTCTTGTGACTGAAGAGCTCTTATAGGTGGCCTGGAAATCCTGAGAGTTGACCAAGGGATCTGAACTTAGTCAAACCTGAACAAAAACATCCTTGGAATACTGTCACTCTTACATCACGTGGGCTGGGCAACCTTTTGTCGCTAAGCCAGATCCCTTTCCCTCTGCATCCCCAGCTCTCATTGCTTTGTAGTTCACCCTGTGGGGTTCACCCTGGAAGTGGAGGGTGCCAGGGCTGAGAAGCAGGCGGTGGCATGAGCAGTTGGTTGGCAGATGCACATCCTGTAAGGATTCAGCAGAGGGGCTGGACTGGCCCAGAGGCATAGAAATGAAGCATTCCAGTGATTAACAGTAAGAAATGAAGTATTTATAACTTTGCCACAAATACTAATTAGTGTGAGCAGGCTTAGTGTGGGCAGACTTTTAAAAGAGCATCATGAAAGAAAAGCGGGGCAGCCTGGATAGCCTGCCCGTTAGCATCAGTCTTTGCTTATTGGCCTCTAGGCAGCTCCTGAAGAAAATCAGGAGCCTGGGCTGTGGGCAGTCCCCAGAATCCCATGCAATGTGTGTGTTTCCCTGCCAGCCTCATGGGAAGTCTGACTCTTTAACGAGTCCGGTTCTCTGACACAGAAGAGGTGTCCCTCTGTCTCCTGCTCTGCCTCAGGACCAGGGGGTCAGGAGAAATCCCTACCTGGGTCCCTCTGCAGAACCTCCAGGTGGTGGCTGAGGCAGGACAGCAACCACTTCTGTGGGCCTTTGCCTTCCCGCTCTGGCTCTCCTCCACCACACAGGCAGGAGGACAGGGGCTGCTGCCACCCGGCTTGGCAGCCTTTGCCTGCAGAGCATTAGCAGACCTACCTGGTTCTTCTCTGAGCATCAGCACAGGCTAGCGCCCTGGGGGTGTTCCACTGTGCCCAACTTGCGCCTGGGCCTCTGGGATGTAGATGAAGTCCCCCAAGCCATCAGTGCACAATTACATAGAGCCATATGTCAGCCCATTTGGACCCTCATCCCATAGAATCCCAGCTGCAGACTGTGACACCCAGGGATGGCTTTGTAGAAGCTCAGCTCATGGTTGCCAGGGAAAGGAGGGTGTACCCCAGGCCAGAACTTGCCCACCCCCATACTAACTCCCCATGTGCCTTTATCAGGGTGTACTGGCAACATGAGGGCTGTACACAGTAGTCCTTAGCCTGTGCTTAATTCAGCTGTCCTGCCCCGGAGGCAGGTGGAATATGGCTCAGAGACAGTTGGCTCTTGCCCAGAGGCCCATAGCTGGTGGATGGGGTCCAGGGCTGTTTGCTCACTCACCCAGAAGTTTCCCCATTCATAGCTTTTCCTTGGTGCATTGGCCTTTCCTCGGCAGTGGGCCTGGTGACCTGAGAGTTGACACGCTGCAGAGGGACCTTCTGGGAGTGGGGACAGGAAAGGGGTCAGTGGCATCCTTCCCTTTTCTCCTGCCCCACTGCAAAAGCCTTTCAGGACTGGAGCTTCCCATCTCAGGGGCTGCTCTGGGTTTCAGTCCAGATAATCCTCTGATCTTTGTGCCACTCCCTGCTTTCCTGCTCCCCTGCTGCCACCTGCCCAGCTAGCTCATCTGGCTCCAGGGATCTAAGACTGGCCCCCTGTTCCCTGCAAGCTGCTTCCCAGCGCCGTGATCCAGTCATCCTCCCTGTCCCATCTGACCCAGCCCTTGGGCTCTCACATCTATGGATGGCTCAGCTGGTGGTGGGAAGATGGTCCTTACCTCACAACACATCTCACCCACCACCTGTCTGTGGTCTCAATGAGGTCCTCAATTAGCTGCACCAGGGAAAGTCTGATTTACCAGGAGAGGAGGGAAAGGGGGAGGCGCCATCTGCCCAGGTCAATAAAGTCATTCTTTAACAACTTTTTTATTCCTCTTTCAACCTATGGATGTAAAAGAAATGAAACTCAGTTTTATTTTGATCTGACTAGCCTCTTGGTATGAAACCTTGGCTTGCTTCTTAGTATTTAAAATCAGGATCATTTTAGGTAGCCTTGTGCCAACCCCCTCAGACACACAAGATCCAAAAGTATTGGGGAGAAACTTGGCCTTGGGACTTCAGAGTCCCTGTTGGTGCCTTGTTTGCAGCAATGCATTTGTCCTCTGTTTCCCAGGCCCATACATCCTTCAGGTGGACAGGAACCTTGGCAAACACCCCTCCCCCTCACAGGCCTGTGGGGGAGAGGGTTGCAGCCCCAGCTCTGACCCAGCAGCCCACCTGCAAGGGTCACTGCCTGACATGTGGCTTTTGGGGTCTTCCAGATCCTTATCCCTTCCCTCTGAGCATCTGCCTTCCTTAGGGCTTCTTCGGTAGGCATGATCACCCTGGGACAACTTGTCCAGAATCACCACAGTGCCACCCCAAGTTAGTGCAGGCTTCTGCTCTCGGCCCTTTCAGAGGGTCAACTGTGCTGGGTTCTCACACGCATGTCTGAGAGGATCCAGAGAAGTGCATTCAAAACCCCCATCCCTGCTGGGCCCCTTGGCTTAATTGTGTCTGTTCCTCTACTGTGACTATTGTTGCTGTGGATGTTATTTTACCAAAGGCTCAGCAGGGGCCCCACCTGCCAATTGTTACTCCCAGAGGAGCAGACATCCTGAAATGCCATATCGCTCTTTCTTGCCCACACCTTTTTTGCTATGGTCTGCTGCCTTTGCTGCATACTCTGGATGGTGTGAGCTTCCCTCACTAAGCAGCATTGAGAGGGAATTAGCACGTTGGGAGTAAATACCTTTTGTTTAAGTCAATCCCTGATTTTTGTAATGATCACACTGGATTCCACCAAATTAGCAATTCTTTCAGGCCCAAAGCCCAGCAGCTCGTGAGCACATGAGCTCATCAGGCAGCATGCCAGTTCTGGTGAGATCCTCCCAGCTAGGCTTGCTTCCTGGATGCCTGCTGCATGCTGTCCTGCTCAGCCATGCAATGACTTAACTGGTAGGATGCTGGCTAAGGAGTGCCTGTTTTGGCTTGACTTTCAGAGGACTTATGAAATGTCAGGGACTGACACCTCTATGTGTCAGGCACTAGGCCAGGCCCCTGTGGGGATCCCATGTGTGTTTCATAAACAGAGGCAGGGAGAGCAGTGACAAGCTTGTTAAAAAGTGTTAAGTGGAGGCCTGGAGCAGCCTGAGTGGCAGATCTGGGATTGGAATGCAAGTCTGGGACTGCTGAGTCCCAAGGTCCTGCAATGACCCTTTAGGGCCTCTGGAGCCAAGTATATCTGTTATCAGCCATCCCTTTCCACACAAAGAATGGATGGTCCCCACCACTTCTCTGGGAGAAGTGATCCCCTCATACTGAGGGTTTGGGTTTAAGACTTCTTGTGAGGGCTGCAGGCCTGCCATAATTTCTGTTCAGTGCTTATGGAACCTTGGGGGTCTGGCCTTGAGAGTCAGGGAAGAGCCAGCCTCTCACGCAGTGTGAGGCAGAGGGGTCTAGCCAGGTCCCTACTCCCCCATTAGTGAAACGCAGAGCTTCTGTCTCTGTTGGTCACTCAGGGGTCTCATGTGTGCCTCACATCCCAACTTCTTATGCTCCATCAACTAATGTTGATGACTCACAGTTACTGGGCAGTGGACATTGCAAAGGCTTCTATGAAGAAGGGCTGTGGCATGCCATATAAGGATGACTGATGGGTTGCTGTCCCCAAACCCTGATCTGTGACCAGATGTGAGTGAAGAGGCTGGAGCAGTGAGCTGCCTTTGGAGGCACAGGCCCAATTTCCAGTGTTCCTCTGTGCAGGCAGGCCTGCTTTGGACAGTCCTGTAGTGTCAGTGTGTAAGAAGCGGTCACCACCTCATCAATATGGTACTACTCAGGTGTTGACTCCATTACGGCATAAGCATAGCTCTCTGCCCATCCAGAACTAAATTTCAAGTTTGAGACATTAGAGATAAAATAGGTTCATGTTCTTTGAAGTAAGAATGAATAGTGATAATTTAGTTGACATTTCATGAACATTTACTGTGTATTCAGGCCCTGTTTCAAGTGCTTACATGTATTAATCCCATTTAATCCTCATAACAATTCTATGAAGTGAGTACTTGCGTTATCAGTTTTACATACGAGGAAACGGAAGTCTAAAGAATGTATGAAATTGCATAGGCTCTCCAACTTAGTCAGTGACAGAGCAGCCGGAAACAACTTTATATTTTGTTACAAGTTTGTTTGCCTACTTAGCAGCTCATGTCTTGCCCTGGGTAATTGCCAGCTAGGTAATAATGCATCATCTAATACCAGGTTTTCAAGGTAGCGAGGCAAAGGGTTAGAGGGTCTTGGGAACCATGTCTGACTTTCTCCTAGAAGCCACTGTGACATGGACCTTTCTGAGATGATATGTGGTTGCAATTCATAGGTTTAGGTAGGGATTTACCTGTTCAAGGTCACACAACTGGTGAGTTGTCCAAGAAGAACTTGAACTTAACCTACTTGATTCCTATTTCATTGAGCTTCACCTTCAGATGCAGAGTTCAAGACAAAACAGTTTTATTTTTAATGCTTACATTTATCTCTACTATTGATTTGTTATTTATACCTCTTTTTAAAAATGTGACTGCCTTAGAGTTAACAAAAATACATCTTTAAGTGATCACCTTTAAATATTATTCTTCAATGTGCAGTGTTTAGAACCTCCTATCTCTGTACTCTTGATTCATTTAACTTTTACACATACTGCAAATCCACAGTATGTTGCTACTATAATATTTTTGCTTTAGACAGTAATTGATATTTTAGAGAAATCAAAAATATGAAAAAGAATGTCTTTTCTATTTATCATTACTGTACTTCTGAGGAAATTCAGTTCTTTACATAGATGCACATTTCTGTCTGATTTTAATACATTCTATCTGAAAAACTAACATTTCTTATAAATCAGATTTGATAGTTAGGAATCCTCTCAGTTTTTGTCTGAAAAACTCTTTATTTCTCCTTCATTTTGAGAGAGATTTTCATTGGATATAGAATTCTAGGTTGACTTTTTTTTTCTTTCAGCACTTTAAAGATGTCTGACTTGCATGGTTTCTGGTGATAAGTATGTGGTAATTCTTAACTTTGTTCTCTGTGTGTGATATCTTTCTCTGCCTTTCTCTATATCTTTATTTTCAGCAGTTTGAATATGATACAGTGGTGTGATTTAAAAAAAAAATGTGTGTGAAGGAGTCTTTGACCTGCTCAGTGGTCTCTGAGATTCTTGGTGATTTGATATCTTTCATTATTTTTGGAAAATTCTCAGTTATTATCTCTTAAAATATTTCTTCTGTCCTGTTTCTGTATCATCTTTTTTTGGGATCCCAATCAATATGTTAGCTCATTTGGATGCTCTTGGATGATTTGTTCTGATTTCTGATTTCCCCCACTCCTTTTCTCTCATTTTGGATTATTTCTAATAACTGTCTTCCAAGTTTTTAGTTTTCCCTCAGCTGTGCCACATCGGAGTATCTGACAAAGGCATTCTACATCTCTTATACTGTTGTTTTTTTTTAATTGCTAGCATCTCTCTTTGACTCTTGCTAATAGTTTTCATCTGAAACCTGAAATTCCTCATCTGTTCATGCATGTGTTCACCTTTTCCACTGGAGCCTTTTAACATACTCATCATATTTATAAATCATGTTGGTTTTTTTTAAAGATTTATTTTATTGTTTTGGACAGAGAGAGAGAGAGAGACAGAGATGGAGAGAAGGGGGAGGGCCCAGAGCAGTTTCCACAGCTGTACATCATTAGTTTTCGACGTGGTTTCATTCCACACAGGTGGGCAGGGGCTGTGCAGGGCAGGAACTAGGCCAGGGGCCTCCCACATGGTAGGCATGCCTCTGTGAGCTGGGGGCTCAAACAGGGGCCTCCCACATGGGGAGCTAGCCCCGGCGAGAACCGAACTGGGGCCACACCCCAGTTCAGCATATGGGTCCGAATGGGCCAGGGCTGGTGCTGGGACTCGATCCTCAGACCCTGGGGCTGCAAAGTGAGTGCTCAACCCGTTGAGCCATCCCGGCTTCCCTACAAATCATGTTAATCTTAGTTATTTTAAATTCCCCACCAGGTAGTTCCAACATTTGGGTCATCTCTGAGTGTGGTTTTGTTGATTATTTTGTCTTTTGACAGTGTTCTTTTGTGTATATATGTCTCATAATTTTTATATTGAATGCCAGATACCATGTATTGGACAGAGAGACTGAATGAAATAATATTTATGCCTAGAATGGGTTTTCCTCTTCTGTTTCTAGGCCATTGGCAGTAGGGGAGAGTTGAGTTAGTCATAAGTTGAGCTGAAATTATGTTTTATTATTGCTGTGGTTACCTTCAGTGTACCACCAGCTTGAAATTCATCTGATGTTACCTTATACTTAGAGTCGAAGCTGATATGCTATAAGGTTTTTCTCAGTATTCCATTTCGACCTTCTTCTTTCCATGTTCTTGCATCTCTTCCTGTAATAGGTGCTTTATGTGTTACTCATGCTTGGTAGCCTAGAGTAGGGATCAGGGGTGGTTCTCTGTTGTCTTGGTCCAGTCTCAGACTTAAGCAGGCTGTGTCCCTGTGTCTGAAGGTGTATCTCTCTTAGTGATTCAGTTCTTCCTCTGTGGTGAGAGACCTGAATGTTTGGGCCCTGGATGGTTTTCTATCCCTCCATCAGGGTAGGTTTTTTTCTTTTTTGGTTCCTGAGCTGTATTCTCACCTTTATCCTAGAGGCAACAAGGTTTGCTGCCCCTCCCCTGGAGGCTTAAGGCTTTGTTCCTCGAGGGAGAAAGGCTTCATGCCTATCCCATGGTAGTGGACACTCTTTTTCTCCAGACCTACACCCCAGGAAGGTTTCCTTCAATCTGATTCCTGCCCTGACCCCACTCTTTCTCATGAGCACCTGTGGAGGTCCAAGAAAAGGAGTCAATGAGTAGATACCACCCTCCCTTATTTCTGTGACTCCCGGGGATCTATACTCTTGAGCTAGACCATACTTGGCCTTAACCAGCTGGTTAAAAATTTTTTGCTGAATTCTTACCCACTTTAGTTGCTTATGCCTATTGTATCAATATATAGAAATACTATATAATGATGTACTACTGTGCATTACTTCCCAAACCCACATTCAGCAAAATCACATTGGTAGCTGGAAGTTAGCCATGGTGGGAGTATTCACATCACAAAAATCAGTAAATGCTACAAATGAGGGCTTTTTACCCCAGAGAACCAATTGTTAAACATTTATCAGAATATCACTGCTAAAAACTCCCAGGTTGACCATGGATATTGGTGCCTTTGGTGAGTAGCTCAGTGGCCTCCAGGCCAAGTTGGGCTCAGCAGTGTCAGAGTGGCCATGTTTAGGTTGTCTCCTCTGCAGGGCAGTCACCAGGCCTTTGGCAGGGAGACTCACCTTGGAGAGGCCCCTCCATGTTGGAGGTGGTGGGTTCATGCTGCTACCCTCTCTCCCTTTTTCTCCCCTCAGAGCGCAGCCAGGACAGCACGGCCGTGGCGCTTTCAGACTCCAGCTCAACACAGGACTTCTTTAACGAGCCCACCAGCTTGCTGGAGGGCTCCCGGAAGCCCTATGCTGAAAAGAGGCCACCCATTTCCAGTTCCCAACCAGGAGCAACTGGTAAAGACCTCCCAGGGGCTACAGAGGAAAGAGGTATGAAGACCTAACTCTGTGAATTATAATAGAACTGCTTTGATGTCCTGGGGCAGTCTGGGCAGCACTGAAGACCACAGGCTTGAGAGTGTCCCAAGCCTTGCCTAGCTTCCATCCTCAAGCCTCCCCCTACTGCCCTGGGACCTCAGTTGGGCAAGTTACTCAACCTCTCTGGGCCTCTGTTGTTCTCCCTGCAGATGGAGTAATCCCAAGACCACTCCCAGGGTTGTGAGGATTAAATGAGGCAACTCAGGAAGGGGCTCGCATGGTGCCTGGTCCATAGTGCACTCACTCAGTGATATTCATTGTTGTCATGACCTCACCATAGCCTAGTGTGGGAAAGCCGTGTTCATGACATGAGCTCCCCAGTTTTCTTGATAAATAATTATTTAACAGGTCTTTGGATCGTAAATGTCATAGATGTATTTTCTTTTTAGTCTGGATCATATCAGACCTTAAGGAAAAAAACCAAATAAACCCTTTTTTGGTGGTGGAAGGAGAGCTGATCTTACCCTGGTGTATGCTCAGCTCTTGTGGGGTCCCCAGGTCTCCTTTGTGGAAATCAGTGGACAGAGCCCCACACCCAGGCTGGCTGGGAGATCATAGGTAGGCTGGGCATCATTGGTACTGCTCTGAGGATGTGGTTGGTCAGCCAGCCAAGGAATTTGAAAGCTTTCCCACTCTGGCCAGGGCACACCAGGTGCTTTCCAGACAGCAACAATAACAATAACCCAGACCCATGCTCAGGAGTCCTGTGCCAGGCACTGGTTTATTAATAATTCAACCACTCTAGGGAAAAAGCACTGTGAGATTCCCATTTTATAGGTGAGGAACCTGAGATTCAGAGCGGCATATGAATTAACCCACAGTTGGTCTGCAGCCTTAACTACTACTCCATGCTGCCTCTCCAGGTGGGCTGCATGGGCAGGTGGGGTCCTGGGCCTAGCCCCAAGGAGTCGCCACACAGGCTCTGGATGGGAGAGTTGGGGTTCAGAAGCTCACATGTAGATGACAGTAGGCCAGAGTCATTTGCAGTAGGGAAGACTTCTCCCACCTCTCTGCTCCTTGGGCAGCCTCCCCTAGCTTTCCTTAGAAGGAGATGAGGCTTCATGCCCTGTAGTCTGGAAAAAGTACCCCTATTAAGACTAAGGGGATACAGAATGGAGCCATAGATTTACCTGCCTTGGGTCCCCATCAAGAGATGAGCCCAGCTCCCCACTTTCTCCTTAGGCCATCTTTATGCTATGCTGACACCAATGTTGACATCTACAGCTGACAGACTGGAAAGGAAGAAGTAACCTAAACTCTCAATACACTACATGTAGTCTTAAATATATTTTTATTTATTTATTTTTATTTTTGACAGAGAGAGAGAGAGATACAGAGACAGAGACAGAGAGAGAACTGAACTGGGGGAGCTCCCAGTTCAGCATATGGTTCCGCACGGGCTGGGGCCGGGATTCGATCCTCGGTCCCTGGAGATGCAAAGTGAGCGCCTGACCCACTGAGCCATCCCGGCTTCCCCGACATCTAGTCTTAAAAATAAGATTATTTGGGGGAGAAGTTCCAAGATGGTGGAGTAGGAAAACACTATGCCTGCCACCTCCCAGGAGGATCACATTGAAATCACAACTAAATTAAAGAGCAGTCAGCCTCAAGACCCATCTAAAGACTAGCTGAACAGAACCCCTGTAACTTAGGATATAAAGAAAAGGCCACATCGAGACTGGAAAAAAACATTATTTTTACTACTGGACAAGAGAGGCCTTTTGTTGGTGCTCTGTGACCCATCAAAAGCAAACTGCTGTGGGTGCTGTTGTGTTACAGGCCTCTCCACTGTGCTTAGGGAAGTTGGGGAGCCTTGGGCGTGTTTATGAACTCAGAGAAGGTCAGCATGCACCTCTTCTCTCCTTCCATTCAGAGTTGGTGGGTTAAGCAGAGAGTGTGGGGGGCTGGCCAATGGTGAAGAAAGTGTCAAAAAAAAAAGGGAAAGAAAATTAGGTGTCAAATATATGGTGACAGAAGATTTACTTTGGGTAGTAAACACACAATACAATATACTATTGATATATTATAGAATTGTATATTTGAAACCTATATAGTTTTATTAACCAATGTCAGTCTAATAAATTTAATAAAAACTGAAACAAAGAAGAAGGATAGAACCAGTTACTGCAATAGCTGGTGGGCTTGAAAGCAATCATCCTGCTTCCACAAACATGTTCTTCCCCTCTCAGCCCAACTCTTCCTGGGTGGTGAAGTTGATGAACTTCCTGTTGAGATACAGCAGGGATGTGTTCTGAGCTACATCTGGCACAGAGAACGCGAGTAGCCTTGTGCTCTCCAGTCCTGGTCCTAGTCAGTGGTGGTTTCTGACCTGCACTCTTCTGGGCTCTCAGTGGGCAGCAGCCATAGCCACAGTGGCCCCAGGGCTCTAGAAGCTTTTGGCCCCCTGCAGAAAGCCAGGATGTGGTGCCAGGCCAGCGCTGAGTGTGTGCCCTGAGTGTGCCCCTCACCCCTAGCCCTCCAGATACACCCTTGTGGGTGCGCCTGCCACTATCCTGCTATTGCTTTCACGGTCAGTGTCACAGGGCGCAGGCCTCACTCACATTTCATGTCCTCTGTTTAGCAACAGGGTGTAGGGGAGCCCAAGTCTGAGCCAGGCAGCAGATGTGACAGCCATGCCCTGCCTGGCATTGAGGTGCACTCCATCCCGTGCTGTCCAATAGGCGTGAGCTGTCCCTCTTCCCAAGGACATGCCTCCTTTATTTAATTCTCCACTCTGGTTTGTGCCCAGGTGCCTCGAGGAAAGAAGTTTCCCTGTAAGTGACTATTACAGCTAGCTAAAGCTCACTTTTTTAGGAGTCAGAGTTTCAAAAAAAAAAAAAAAAATCTAAAATGTAAATGTAGTAACAGTAAAGATTTCCTTTTGAAATAGAAAAACAACCCATCCACAATTTTATCACTTAAGTACAAGCCCTCTGTTATATTGCTCTCATAGTAGCAGAGTTGTCAATAACCTGTGTGGCCCAGGCAGTGGACCCCAGGCAGGCCCTGCCAGCTGGGCCCAGGACAGGATATGGGTTGAGGAAGCTGGTATAACCACCAGGCATGTTGTCCAGGGACCACCATCCTATGGCTGCACCTGCCCCTTTTGGTCAAGTAGAGGCCTGGTGACCATGTCTGAGTGCCTAGTGCAGGGCAGGGTGGGGATGGCTCCTGTGTTCTGCTCACTTGACACATGCACTATGGGCATGGCAAGCCAGTCCTCACTGCCAGCAGCAGGCACTGGCCTAGCCCAGAATGACCACAGAATGCTGTCACTTGCTTTCTGTCAATAGAAGGAAGTCCCTGTCTTCACCCTGCCAGGGTTAGAATTGGACGTCCTGGCTGGGAAGTTTTGTGTGAGCTTGTTGATGTTTCTGACCCTCTTCTTTCCACTAAGGTGACCTGTGAGGCCCATTTAGCAGTGGGAGTGGATGCTGTGGGTGAGGCATGTCACCCTTCTTTTCTGGGCCTTCTCAGGCTACTTAGAACCCAGAGCAACTGGGTTTTTTAATGCTCTCTGGCATTGCTGTTTTGTTGTTCTTTATGTGTCTTTAGACAAGCATTCTGAGCTCTGTTTGGATTAATTCTTGACTTTCTACCCACTTTTTATAAGAAGTATGTTTCTGTGTGTCTTTGTGTCTGAACACTTAGCTCCTTATATGAATCTATGAGAGGCCTGCCTCTCCATCCAATTTCCCGCTGTCCTGTGTGCAGCACAGGGCTGAGCTGCATCATTGCTCAGACTGTGTTGAGCCACATTTGAAATGTGTCTTTGAATTTAACTAGAAAAATTGTGCTAGAAACTGGCACTTTTTTGAGAAAAGCAGTGGTATCTCCTATCAGATCAGTGCCAGACCGAGGCAGGTTTGCTTGGGGCTGTGAATAGATGTGTGTGGGACCTAAGTGGTTTCCTGAGCTCACGTGAGAGGAGAGTGTAGTGTCGCGATCAGATATGGCCTGTCTCTCAGTCATTCATTCAGCTTCAGTCCAGCCCCCAGGCCCTGTGCTAGGTTTTGGGCAACAGAGGTGGGGGAGACTCATGTGCATAAACCCAGTGGGATCGGTGACATCAGACAAGTGGACTCAGGAAGTGCTCTGCATACACCACCTGGGGGTGGGGAGGCCTGAAAGAGGAATGGACACTGAGTAGAGTCCTGAGGGATGAGAGTGCATGGGTGAAGGCAGGGGAGGGAGGAGGGCAGGGAGTATGTGTCCAGGAGAAGGGAAGACAGTGGGGAGGCAGCAACATGGAGTGAGATGTTCCCAGTGGCTGGTCATGGTGTGAGGCCAGGAGGGGAGCTCTGAGGGATGGTAGGATTGATGCAGGTGGCCTTGCATGCGTTGCAAGAAGTTTGGCTTTGTCTTGACAGCCAAAGGGGGCACAGGGAGTGACTACTTAGATTCTTTCCTTAGCAAGAAAAACAATAATGGGCAAGCTGAGTGCACAGTTTACACACAGGAGCAGCAGCTGCCACCCTGGAGAGGGATGTTGGCTGGGCTGTGGGCTGTGGGCTGAGGTGCTGAGCGGTGGAGCAGGTGCAGCCCTTTGTGCATCTTTCTTGGCAGTTCTATTCTCTGATGGTGGTGGTGGTGACCATACCTGCCCTTTGTGGGCAGCTTCCCCCAGTGCACCTGCACAGGCCCCAGAGGTGGGACAGCCCTGTGCCAGCATACAGAGGGAACCCAGAGCCAGCTCTAACCCTGCTCTCTGCAGCCTCAGGGCCTCTCTGCTGTGTGCCAGCTGGGACATCCTGTTTCACAGGAGAGGAGACGGGGAGCTTTGCTGGTCACCTCACTGAGGTGCCTTTGTTGCTGGTGGTGGACTGCCACAGGGCAGAGCCTAAAACGGAGGTGACTATCTTTTCCATCTCAACTGTAGGAAAAACTGAGGAGTCCTTGGAGAGTATAGAAGGCTTTCGGGCCACAGAGCAAAGCAGCCAGAAGCCTCCTGCAGACCCTTCAGCCTCTGCCTGTGTCCCTGCCAAGCTCCCAGCATCTGCACCTGCCCTGTGGGATGGGAGGAAGAGAGGGGACCTCCCCGGGGAGCCAGCAGCCTTCCCGCAGGGGCTGCCAGCCGGCGCCGAGGAGCAGCGCCAGTTCCTCACGGAGCAGTGTATCGCCTCCTTCCGCCTGTGCCTCAGCCGCTTCCCTCAGCACTACAAGAGCCTCTACCGGCTGGCCTTCCTCTACACCTACAGCAAGACTCATCGTGTGAGTGGCCGCCGGGCGTGGAGGTTGGGAGAGGAATTGCATCTTCTCAGGGTCTGCGGGCGTCTTTGAGGGTTGGTGGGCAGAACGAAGACAGATTGTAGCTGCTAAAGGTCTTGGTGGCAGTGCTGGGAGGGATGGGAGAGGCGAATGCAGGAGGTGGGGTCAGTCTAAGAGTGGTCCAGCTTTCCAAGTGGACCACAGTCTTGGCTATTGGCTGTGGGTGAAGGATCTGACTGGTACAGGCCACTCTCACTCTGTCAGGTTGCCTCTCCCCTGCCATTCTCCTGTCATCCTTAGCGTGGTGTACCACACACATCCTCCAGGTACCCTAGAGGCCTCCCTCTTCTCTGTCTCAGGGCCTTGCTTCTTGTTTTGGGCTCTGTTCCCTCTGGCTGTATCTTGCAAAAGCTCCTGGCCATCTCCCTGCCCCTGGGCTTGCCTCTCTGGTGCAGCTGCCAGAACCATCTTCACAGCCTCTGCTACATGGGGGTTGGGTGCTGACAGACTCCTTCAGCTATTTTTGGAAAGTAGATGATGTAGCGATTCTTAACAGCTGTGCCCCAGGCTTAAGAGCTCCAAGGGACTTCCCAGCCAGACCTCTTCTGCTGGCATTTAGCATTTGTGGAGGGAGTGTGGCAAGTTGTGTGTTCCTTCATTCTCTCCTTATTTACCCAGGAGGCACAGGGGAGATAGAGCCCCTGGTTGTGGTGCCTGCTCCCCAGGGAGCTGCATTCACAGATTAAAAATAGGCAATGAAGCAAATAAAGCAAGTCTGTTGTGACAAATACTGCAGAGAAGATAATGGGGTGGCACACAGGAGCAGGGGTGCTGTGTGTCTCCTCAAAGGCACCCGTTATGCTGAGATGTTTCAGTTGGCCATGGACAGAGTGGAGGACAGTGGTAGGCTGCAGGAGAGGGCAAGCAGCCTGGGTATGTGGAGGGGCTGGGTGTGCAACCAGGGTATGGGCAAGGGCCATGGCAGACCAGGGTCACAGGAGCAGGTAGGGGTGGTTATGGTCTTTGCTTTGTCTGGCTGCCTCAGTAAGGTCCAGGCTTAAACTCTCCTCTTCCCAGAGACCCCCTATTCCAGCTCCTCTGTGGGATGTTTGAAGAACCGGGAAGGGCAGTTGGCCAGAGAGACAGACCCTGGCTTGGCACTGATTATGTGACAGGAAGTTGTTACTTGGCAGAATCCTGTTTGGGGACTGGGCACAGGTAAGGGCCTGGTCATAGTAGTGACTTCCCAGTGTGCTCACATGGCCTGGTTGATTTTCTCAGAGCAGAGCAGGTGGAACTGGAGTCCTCTGGCTTGGGGCTGGAAGCAAGCTCCATCTCTGCTTCAGGGTGCTGCCTTCCCAGCTGCCACTGCCCATCATGCTGCTGGCGCCACACTTGAGCCTGGCCTGCTCACTGCCCGTCCTGCACTTTACAGTGGACCTTACCTCGGGCTTTTTGGACCCAGGCAGTCCTGGGTTTTAATAAAACACAGTCAATCTGTAGCAGTCTATCCCAATGGCTGATGTTCTCTGCTTGTCCCCAATATGCCATAGCATGCTGTAGAAACTTCCTTCTTTCCCTTTTTGAGGAGCAGCAGAGCTCAGTGCAGGAGCCCTCTTGAATCTGGGATGGAAGGGATCCCGGCCTTCCCTGCCTTGGGCATCTCCCTCTTCAGAAGCTTCCCTAAGCAGCCATGCAACTCCTACCAGCTGTGGTCACTCTGAGCAGGACACAGAGCTTCCTGTGCTGAGCCCAACCAAACTTCCCCCAACTGTGGCAGGTTGCCTTCTCCAGAAGCAGATGCTGAGATGAAACTAGGGTAACAAGATGCCTATTAGGGATCAGCCCTGTGGAAGGAAGGGGGAAGATGCAGGGTTAGGTGGAGGGAGAGGTGAGCTGCATTGTAGATGCAGTGTCCCTAGCACCGAGCTCCCACTCTCCATTAAATGGTTTTCATCTGAGTGGGAAGGCGCTCTATTGCAGCCAAAGGGCTCCGGACAGTGCCAGGCACAGGCTTCTATTTCCACAATCTGTTCCCTTTCTGGGTGAGTTTTTTAAAAGTGGAAAACAGTATTTATGTCAAAAGTAAAGAAAAACTGGAAAGTGGACATGCTCAGTTCTGCTACCCTAAAACAAAGACCGTTATGTGTTATGTTTCTTCCATCTCTTGTGTACACACACCGTTGACTGTTACTTCCAAGGCTCCAGGTGCTTCAGGTCCAGGAGGTGGGGAGCGTGTCCTCTTACTTTACATCTGTGCTCCTGGCTCAGGGTTGCACAGGGGTGACTGACAGGCCAGCATTGGCCTGGTGGCTTTATGTACCCAATGACTCCACTGCCTCCTGCACACTATTAGAGCATCCACGTCCACAGTTTGTCATTTTGCACTTTCTGTGAATGTCCCCCAGGTCATTTTGGTCACCCTGTGATGGTCCATGGGGTGGGGGAGACAGGCTGGCTTGGAAATCTGCCCCGTGGACGTCAGTGTTCCTGGGCAACGCTCCAGAGCTCTCACACTCTACTTCTTTGGCTCTTCTGTTAGCTGTATTCTAGGTTGGGGTCCTTCATTTTCTGAAATGGAATGTTGATCTTGATTCTGAGAAATAGCCTCTTTTTCTAATAGTAGCTCTGTGTGGGTGCCAGGTGTGCTAGATGCTCTCCAGGTCACCACATACCATCCTGACTACAAACCTGATGACCCCTCTGGCTCCTTGGTTTGCTTCATTCATACCATTGCTGAGCAGCAGTTTCTATCCAACTTAAAGGGCAGCTTGTTAACACCTGGCACCACCGAGAGCCTAATTTGAAGCTCACCCTGCCTAGGGCATGCTGCCATCCTAGAGGATGGCCGTGGTTCTGCTCAGGCCCTGGGTGTCAGCTTGGCCCTAGATCTGGGGACACAACTAGTGCTCTTGATGACTAATGCAGAATCATTAACTGACAAGCAGCCACGCTTTCCAAACATAGCTGTTTGATAACAAACACTTCCCGCTGTGTGTATTTAATAGCAGTATACTGCTTCATAAAGTCCCGCCTGTGGGCCTGGCAGTGCTACTTTCCTGTTGTCGCCTGGTGGCCACTGGAACATCCGTCTCCATGTCTTCAGAGAGGCCCCAAGGGCTTTTCGGGTTCATTCAAGGGCTCTCAGGTGAGGTTCTTAGTTCAGAGCACCTTAGCCAAGGCCTTTGCAAGGAAGCTGTCTTTAGGGCACAGGGCACTGCTTGTGTAGCTGCTGGGGCAGTGTTTGTGGGGAGGGGAGGGACTGTGGATTCTGAAGCCTGCCTTACTGGGGTTCAGATCCCCGCTCTCCATGGGAACTCTCAGAGCTCAGGGCTCTTGGCTCATGATGTTCCCACAGAATTACTGTGACAATGAGGTGAGAGGTAGGGTCCTGGGCAGGCCCAGGACACTGCACCAACCCTCAGTCTACAATCCTTCTGTCCCTCTTACCTCTAGTCAGGCCTCTCACCAGGAGCCATAGCCCAGTTCCTCAGTGTCAGCATCTCCCATAGCTCCTAGCCCCTCCACCAGGCCCTCTGAGGGCAGGTCTGCCCTGACAGACCCTTGATGCCTGTCCAAGTCCACCTTCCTGCTCAAGGTTGGCTTTGCTGCACACAGCCACCCCTGGATGCTGCAAGGCTGTGCTCTGCTGGCCAACACCTGAGGAGTGCTCCCTAACATTCTCCACACTGTAGACAGGGAACATCACTTGTGCTGATGGCCACAGGGCTCTAAGTCTAGCTATTACATCACTTAAGCTTCACCAGGATTTTGAGCCCTGGCCCGTCAGTCTGTGCTCATAAAAACCTGGCTCCCTGAGCCCACATTGGCAGCCCAGAAAAGAGACCACATGGCTTTGGGATACTTTTCATCATGAGGGTTCTGGCCTTCAGTGATGGGATCCATGGGCACCCCTCCTCTCTGACTGGGGCTCAGATGGGGAACTGAACTCCCTATTTCCTGCTCTGAGTGAGCTAGGACAGAGTGGTCCCTGGAGCCAGTTTTGAAAAAGAACAAACTGGGAGGAGTCATACTTCCCAATTTCAAAACTTACTACAAATTGACAGTAATCAAAATAGTGTGTAATATTATTTGGTCGTAAAAAGGAAGGAATTATTTTTATGATTTATTTTTTGTTGATTTTTTTTGACAGAGAAACAGACAGAGGCAGAAGGGGGAGGGCCCAGAGCAGTCTCCACAGTTGTACATCATTAATCTTTTCAATATGGCTTCATTCCATAGGTGGGATCGGGGCTCTGCAGGGCAGAAACCAGGCCGAGGGCCTCCTGCATGGGCCCTGGCAAGAACTGAACTGGGGGGCACACCCCAGTTCATTATATGGGTCCATACGGACTGGAGCTGGGATTCGATCCTCGGACCGTAGGGCTGCAAAGTGCTGAGCCATCCCCATATTTCTCGCCCACCCCCCACCCCCCACCAAAAAAGGAAGGAAATTTTGACACATGCTATATAGCATGTATGAACCTTGAGGATATTGTACCAAGTGAAATAAGCCAGTCACCAAAAGACAAATACTATATGATTCCATTTATTTGAGGTATCTAAAGTAGTCAGAACCATAAAGACAAGGTAGAATGGTGGTTGCTAGAGACTGTGGGGTAGGGGAAAATAAGGAGTTGCTTAATAGGTGTATAGAGTCTCAGTTTTGCAAGATAAAAAAATTTTTTAGAAATCATTTGCACAACTGTGTGAATATAGTACTTAACATGACTGAACTGTACACTAAAAAATGGTTAGGATGGTAAATTTTATGTTATGTGTTTTATACCACAATTAAAAAGTTATAAAAAAAATAGTGTAGTGCTGGCGTAAGGATGGATATGTAGATGAGTAGAATAGATTTGGGAGCCCAGGGGATGGCTCAATTGGGATATAACTCAATAGGTTCAGTGCTTGCCTTGCAACTGTGAGGTCTGGCAATCAAGTCCCGTCCCTAGCCTGGTAAACCCATATGCTGAACTGCGGCATAACTGGTAACTGCTGGGATGGCAGCGGAGGTTCCCAGTTCGGTTCTTGCCCTATGTGGCCCCACATCCCACCTGTGTAGAATGAAACCATGTCATAACTAATGATGTACAACTAGGGAGACTGCTCTGGGCGCTCCTCACCTCTCTCTCTCTCACCTTTTCTCAAAACAATAAAATAAATCTTAAAAAAAAAAAGAGAGAGAATTGGGTGTTCAGAAATAAACACATACATCTAAGGTCAATTGATTTTTGGCCAGGGTGCCAAGATACTTTAATGGGGGAAAGGACAGTCTTTTCAACAAACGGCATTAGGATAACTGGATAGCCACATGCAAAAGAATGAAGTTGGACCCCTGCTTTATTCACACCATGTACAAAAATTAATTCAAAATGGAACAAAGACCTTAATTTCATAGCTAAAACTGTAAGTCTCCAGGAAGAAAACATAGGTGTAAGTCTTCATGACCTTGCATTAGGCTACGGTTTCTTAGATATGACACCAAATCACAATTGACCAAAAAAAAATTAACTGAACACCATCAAAATATAAAATTTTGGGGAAAGCCGGGACGGCTCAGCGGGTTGAGCGCTCGCTTTGAGGCCACGAGGACCGAGGATCGAATCCCGGCTCCGGCCCAGGCAGGACCCACATGCTGAACTGGGGAGTTCCCACAGTTCGGTTCTCTAACTGTCTCTGTCTCTGTCTCTCTCTCTACCTGTCAAAAGTAAAATAGAAATAAATATGCACTGAAGATAAAATAATTACTCTCTATAAATATAAAAAGATATAAAAACAAAAACAAACAAAAAAAAAAAACAAACAAAACAAAATATAAAATTTTTGTTCTTCAAAGGACACTGTCAAAGTGAATAGACAATCCACAGAATGGGAGAAATGTTTACAAATCATATATCTGATAAGGAACTTGTATCTAGAATATATATAGAATTCATACTACTCAATAATTAAGGGACATTCCAGTTTTTTGTTTGTTTTTTTAATTAATTAATTATTTCTTTTATTGTTTTTGACAGAGAGAGAGAGAGAGAGAGAGAGAGAGATACAGAGAGAGATACAGAGACAGAGAGAACTGAACTGGGGGAACTCCCCAGTTCAGCATATGGATCCGCACGGGCCGGGGCCGGGATTCGATCCTCGGTCCCCGGCGCTACAAAGTGAGCGCCTAACCCACTGAGCCATCCCAGCTTCCCCATTCCAGTTTAAAAATGGGCAAAGGATCTGAATGGACATTTCTCCAAAGAAGATATACCAATGGCCAGTAAGCACAGGAAAAGATGCTCATAGGGAAATGTAAATCCAAACCACATTGAGATGCTACTACATACCCACTGGACGGCTAGAATCCAGAAGACTCTACTCTGGGTGCCTGGAGGTGCAAGGGAAGCTGCTACCCTGGTGACATTCCCGGGGGGCGAGGGTATGGGCACATGGGGACTGTGCGCCCCCTGTGTGGAGGCCAGGGTTTGGGAACACTGGAGGTTCTCTGTAGAGCTAGTTTCTGGTGGAGGGCCTCGATTATTAGGTCACTGCTGCTCCTCAAACCTGCTTTGTTTGTGGTGTTTGATCAGCCCCAACTCAAGGGTCAGGGTGATGTTCTTACCATTCTTTGCTGTCTCTGGCCCTCCTAAGTTATTCAGTGTCTGAAGAAAAAGAGGACAGGAAGCTGATTGCAGTGCAGCATCAGGACAGTCTGGTCTGGTCTGGACCAACACCTTGGTGTTGCTTCCCATAGCACCCTGTCTGGCAGGGGGCAGGGAGCCGGGGCTCAGAGAAGATAGCAGCCTGTCTCTTGCCCTTTGGCGAAGATGTGGTGGGGCCTGGACTCTGCCCCCGGGGTGTCCAGGCTGGTGAGGGCCCTTAAGGCTCACATCTTTTTTCTGCCTTTACCTTCCAGATGGAGGAGACAGGCCCTCTGACCTAGATCCTCCACCTAGTCAGGTGGGGTGGATGCCCAGCTTCTTTTTAAAACCACTTAGCAGCTGGTGGCTGCATTGGGGCTGGCCCAGGAAATGTTCACTGAAAGCCCACTGTGTGCTGGGTCTGAAGGCAGAGGCTGGGAGTTAAAAGAAGTAAGGCTGACACAACAGCCCCCAGCCTCAAGGGGGTTGTGTCCAAGCACAGCAGCCAGGCGGTACTAGGGCTGCTGCTAGTCAGTGTGGCAGGAACAGGGCAGCCAGCCAGGGGCATTCAGCACCCCCAAGTGAGGAGGGAGAAAGGAGAAGGGCCTGTTTTGCAGGAGAGGCCGTTTGCTCGAGGCTCAGTATACAGCCCACATCTGGGCCTTGGGCTGGGGCTCTACCTCTGTCATTTGGCCCCGGCACTGCCCATGTCAAAGCTTGGCTTTCAGTCAACTTGAGCTCCGCCAGAGGGCTTTCTTCCTGCTTGAGGGCTGGCCTGAGCCCCACTGGCTCTGCTGTGGGTTGAAGCCACCTTTTACACTGTGGCGTTTCTCCTCTGGACTGGAACAGCTCTCTGACACAAATTGTCACCAGGAGGTGGCATGCAGGAGGATTGTTGAGGAGACTGAGGGGTGTGAGATGAGGAAGGGGCCAGTCAGTGTGCCCTGATCACAGTCCTGGTCCTTTCCCAGACCTTGTGCTGGGGATGTGTCCCCCTCCCACCACTTGTCTCTCATGCTCGTGCACATTGTAGAACCTGAGCCTCCCCTCCTGAGTGCTGGCTCCCTGGACCTCACTGCGGCTCAGCCAGGCAGCCAGCTTCCAGTTTCAGGCCTGTGGACAAGTCTCTTGGGCTGTAAAGTGGGGATAATGACACTTTATAGGTTTCATTGTGAGGTTCAAGTGAGTTAACGTTGCCTTACCAGGCAGGAAACATGCATCCTGATGACAAGAGCAGTCTGCCTTGCAGGCCCCACATGCTTGCAACTCAGATGGGAGCAGAGGCTGCCTTTTCTGAACAATGCTGTAGACCTACCACAGGGCCCCCATCGCCATCCCACTGTGCTCCTGGCAGCAGCCACAAAGCATCGTGACCCAGCCCCTGCTGTAGTACCTCCTCCTGGTGACATGGCAGGGGCCTGTCCGTATTTGTCATATGTCAGCAAAGTGATCTCCCTGCTCCGCTTCTTTAGCCTAGGACCTGTGTGAGATGAAGCCAGGCCCCATGTCTGTATAGGACTCAGTTGGTTAGAGGCCTCCTCCTGCGGGGAGGGTATGTAGTGTCATCCTGTCTTCAGGGGAACCCACTGGCCTTTGACTTCAGAAGCAGCTGTGCACTGCTGTGAGCCTGGGTGAGGGACCACCATCCAGGCGGTAAACCTCTACCCCTCACTCTTTTGTTATGTGTGTGGTTCCCCATGTCCCTATGCCAGGGCTCACTGCTCACCTGTGGCACCTGCGGAGCCAGGTTAAGCGAGACAGCTTCTGAGGAGGGCCCTTCGCCATCTGAGTGCGTGAGTGTGAGGGCATTGTTCCTCCAGGCCATGACACAGCCATGCCCTTCCAACACAGCCTGGGAGACCCTGCTACATACGTGCAGGGGCAGGTAGAGAGCTTCATGTTCTGTACTAGGCAGTGGAACCACGAGTCACGGGGGCATGCCCGCTACAGAGCGTGTTGCCACCTTCCTTCAGCCCCATTGCAAACAGATGCTGCGCCCCAACTCCCCGGGAGGAAGCCCTGGACCCCTGCAGGTCCAGCTATCCATTTCTTACCAGGTGGTTTGCAAAATGAAAATGAGGCATTTTCCTCAACTAAGGAATCTTGACTCCACACTTCAAAATCTGTTTGCCACATGGTTTGAAGGTCCTGCTGTACCTTTTGGGGGGGGGCTGAAGAAGTGAAGTAGATGTCCCCCATGAAGGCCAGCTGCTTTCCTGGTCTTGACAACACAGAGAGATGTAGCTTCTGGCAATTTGAATGGGTTGAGCACTGCTAGCAGCATCCATTACAAATGTTACTGTTTAAGTTCAGAAAGGAGAGTGAAATTACCACCGCCTCATTGTCTCACAACACATGACATGGCTGAACTGCTAGTGTTTCAGTGTGTTTCTTCCAGCGTGGTTCCAGTGCATTTCTGCAGGTACATTCATTCAGCAGCTGGCTATAGAGTGGCATGCATAGCAAAGCCCCTGCCCTCGAATGTACACAGTGGAGATAGAGAGTGAAATCACATCGAACGGCAGCGTGCATACTCGGCGCTGTCAGAGAAAACTGTACGACAAGCCTAGGCTTCTGAGTAACTGTTCTGGAGAATAGTAAAGGGTGTTTTAAAAGGATAGACCTTGTACTGCAGCCTCCCCCAGCCCATGAGCTCACAAGCTGTCTCCTCCCTGCAGCTCTGCCCCAGCACCCCCATCCCCAGTGTCCTAGGCCCCCCTACCCTCATATACTGTGGCACCTTCCTGCTTCCGGCCTCCAACTATCCCCTTGGCCTGTCAGGCTGACAATTTTGTGCAAGATACGTCTTCATTTTATTCTTTCCCCAGATAGCTACCTTATCCTTCTTTGTGCCTCACACTGGTCTGGCCCCTGATGGGGGTCAGTAAGGAAGTCAGACCATGCGCTCATGGGACTGACAGACAAGTAGGGACAAACAGCAGAGCTGTCATTGGAAGGGGCTGTTTATGATGTCCTTGGGCTGTGGGGTGAGGTCAGAGACAGTGTCAGGCTGGAAGACCTGCAGGGACCAAGGTGGGGGCGGGGGCAAGTAGGCTAGAGAGCTGAGCACAGGGGAGAGGGGAAGGGACAGGCTGGCAGGTGGGTGGGTAGACTAAAGTGTGGAGCAGGCCTGCACTTTGAGGAAGGTGAGGTCTTCAAGCTAAGGAATGCCCGTTGCCAGGATCCCTCTGTCCTCATCTGCCCCTCCCTTAGGGTGTTTAGTGCATTCTGCCTTCTGTCAGAGTAAGGTCTGTGCACACACCTCAGGGGACCTGTGCGTCCCATGAAGGTCGGTGCTGTTCTGTAGCATGCAGCCTCGGGGTATTCCTTCCATCCCCAGGGTTGTCAGTGATCCAGAGGCTCTGGGCCAGCCCCTCACAGGGCCTGAGAGGGGGCTGCCTTGGGAGCTGCCCCCGGTGGCTGCTTGGTGTCAGGCACATAACACATGACTGGGCAGATTTGTAAAGTGACTTGTTCACCCTTTGGAGGGTAGGGGGAGAGCCCAGACCTCCGAGTCCCTCTGGCCTGGACTTTATGGCTAGCCTGGCGCTGACATTTCCTGGCTATGGGGCCTTGGGCCAGTCTGAGCCTCAGTTTCTTTATTGCTAAAAGGGCAGTCATATGGGATGAGGAGTCATGACGCTGTGCTCAGGCCAGGGACATCAAGTCTTGCCTCGCCACACTGTGAAGCTGTGAGGCAGGCTCTGTGGGATGGGTGCAGTGTGTGGGTCAGCTTCCACTGCCTTCACCACCCCTCCCAGTCCAGTCCCTGTCCGCTTCCATCTGGGGCCTCAGACACAAAGGTCCATCTAGACACTTTGTGCCTTAGCTATCGACCAACTCATTCTGTGGTGGGCCTGGGAGACAGCTGGGGAGCCACGCTCCCTGCTGATGTGCAGCAACCAAGTCTGCAGGAGGCTAATTGCCAATCCTGGTTGGGTTTGGCAGGCCAATGCTTCCTGACTGTCCTCAAGTGCCTGGTTTCAGGTGTCTAAGATCCCTGGGACCTCCCCCACTGCCTCCTTCCTCCCTGGTCCTCCATGCTTTGCCTGATTGTCCATCAGGAGGGCAGTCTTGATGCTGATGTCATTGGAGAAGCTGCAGAGGGGTGCTGTGCTCTCGCATGTCCCCAGCCAGAAGGAAATCTATTGGGTTTTATTTTCTTGGTAGTCTTAAGAAAATGATGGCCATTGTGGAGATGCTTCCTTAAGCCCATTTCCCCATACCCCTCACCCCATAAATGCTGCTACTTAAAGGGTCACCTGGGGACTTCTCACAAGTCCCCAAGAAGCCCCAGAAGACACTTTAGGGTCATAGCTCCAAGGCAGTTTCTCTCAGGCCTTCTGTACAGTGCAGGCCAGGCCTGTGCCCTGGGTCTCCCTGGGGCACTCTGTGCAGGAGAGGCTGGCCTGGGTCTTAGAGGAGGGGAAGAGCACACGCAGGCCCTGATCCCTGAGTGGTCTGTGGTCCCTCTCCTTCCCTGCCTCGCAGCCTTCTGGCCGCCTTACCTGTCTAGGCTTTTGGCTCAGTGAGCGCTTCAGTCCCATGACAGGCTTGTGCAAACCTTAGCCCAGGTGTTGCCTCCTCTTACCTGCTCAGGCTGTATCTGAAGTGGGTCTCCTTTGCACCCAAGCTCCATGGGCATGGGTGGGTGGGCTTACCTGTCATATTCAGAGTGCAGGTAGTGGTCCCCTGTCCCATGCCCACTTCTGTGAGGTTCTACCCATGGCTGATGAGACCAGCAGTGGACATCTGCCCAGGCCAAGCCTCTCAAATCTCCCTCAAAACAGACTTTGAACCAAGTGGCACTGAGCCTGAGGGGTTATGGCTGAGCACTGGTGCAGGTCAGAAAACTCTCCTGGGCTCCCTGAAGCTGCCCTAGGCCTGAGGCTTTACCTTCTGTTTAGACCCCCTGAGTCTCAGGGTCCTGAGGAGCCAGCTTGAGCTAATGTGAGTTGGATTTTATTCCTTGCAATGAAGCACTCCCAACCCACCCTGTTTCCCCACTCTCTACTATTTCTCCAAGGCCAGGCCCCCTCCCCAGGCCTGCTGTGAGGCACGGGTACAGGTGAGGGCCAGAAAGCATTGAACCAGGTTGTCAGTGGACTCAGGAGGCTTTTTAATGGGCTGGTCTGGGAGACAGGTTCTCTGAGCCAGACTCCTGGGCACTGCTAGGGGCATTTGAATGTGAACTGCAAGTTGATCCTCCTGGTGCGTCCGAACTCAAAAATTGAAGGCTGGGACTTGGTGGAGGAGTAGCCCCGTGCTCCTGATCAGGGTCTGGTTGAGGGTCAAAGATTCTTGCTACCCAGGTAGCCCCTCTCCTCTGCCTACTTCTGTCTTCCCCATGTTAGGGTGGAGAATGCGTGCCTTGGGTTCCTGCTTTGGCATGGGTTCCTGAGGCCCTGGAAAAACATGTGAGTCTTGGAGAAAAAATGCCTCAGCAGACTGTAGCTACAGCTGTCATTCCCTGACAGCCACTGAGACTAAGCAAGAAAGAAAGTCACCTGAAAGGGGCCAGAGGGCCAACCATGCAGAGGGCCATGGATTACACATGACCTTTTGTCCACCTGGGGCTATCCTTGCCTCCTGTGTGTTGGGCTGTCCGTGGCCCTCTGGCCCCTAACCCCATGTTGAGCCTGCTTAGTTTGGCTAAGTTGGGCTACAGCCCTGCTGGGTAAGGGCAGCCTCACCGTTATGGGGCCTCAGCCTTCAGCCACTTTCAGACCCAGACCATGTCCCTGTAGAAATCAGCCTTTCAGTTGATGCCAAGCTTAATCATCCAGGCTTCCCCTAGGAGATGACGTTTTCCCTCGGGCTTCCACGGAAGAGCCAGCTTTGTCTTCTGTGAATGTGTCATCCAAGAGATGCGTGCTTGGAAGCTCATCTGTCCCCATCCCAGATGGATTCTAATTCATGTGCGCCTCACCCCCACTCAGCTGCAGGGTCCTACCCTGTGCTGGGTGTGGAGCAGCCCTCAGACGCACAGAAGCTTCTGTGGCATGACTGTGCAGAGGTGGGAGCAGAGGCTCAGAGGCAGACCATTGGGTGCCCCCAGCTAGTAAGCCAGGGAGCTGGGGTTTGTACTTTTACCTGAAGTTGTGATGAAGGGAACTATTTCATAAATTGAGCCTGACCAGTAATGAATAGTGGGAGCAGGTGGGACAGACTTACAGGCTGAAATGTGAGAGGGTGTTCACAGCATTTGGGATGTAAGGTGATAAAGGCCTGGCCCCAGGGGTGGGAAGACAAGGAAGGGACCTGGGCGGTGGATTGGAGGGTAGGGGGAGAAAACAAGGGTCTGGCATGGTGCAGTCCTGGGTTGCTGGCCCAGCTCTGCCTTCGCAGGCCTCTTCTCACTAGAACAGTGTTGTCCCAAGGTGGTGAAATGGTACATTCAAGGGCACTTAGCACTGGTCCTGGGCATGGGAGCCATCAAGGTAAAGACCTTAGAGGGGAAGGTGGCCAGCTGGCGGGGAAAGGCTGCTTTCTGGGTCAGGGAGAAGGCCCCAGGGAAGGTCAAGGCAGCCAGGCCCATGCCCAGCCTCACCCTGTTCCCCCAGTCCCACCTGGGCCAGCAGACTTGTTCCCTCCCTGCTATGTTCCACCAAGAGGCACCATTGCCCAGAGAGCACCAGGCTGAGCACTTGGGCAGAGCCTCCTCCCTCCAAAGCACGCAGGGGCCCCTGGCAGCCTGCAGAGCCCCAGCGAACCTGAGCCTAAGGTGGTGGTGTTGCTGCTGACGTCCTGACAAGCCGGGACTGAGCACTTGGGCTAGCCACTGTCCCCTGACAGAGGGCAGGGCCCTGGGTCCATGTAGTGGCTTTGCCAAGGTGGTCAGGTTGAGGGGTCCCTGTCTACGCCCTCCTTGGATACAAGGAGGCCATAGTCTCCTGAGTAACTGTGCTAGGCAAGAAATCAGTTCCAGAAGCGCACCCCACAGCCAGGTGATCAAAGCCAGCAGCCAGAGCTGTGGCGTTGCTGTCGGCAGGAGCTACTGCTCACAGCCACTTTGCCAGTGCATCCAGGAAGGAAGGGACTGCCTCCCTTTCCCGTGGGCGCCGTCAGCTGCCCACACACTCACTTCCAACCTACTTCTTGTTTCCCCAGAACCTCCAGTGGGCCCGCGACGTGTTGCTAGGCAGCAGTCTCCCATGGCAACAACTGCAGCACATGCCGGCACAGGGGCTCTTCTGCGAGAGGAACAAGACCAATTTCTTCAACGTGAGTACTTTGCCTTGTTGATTTCCGAGCCTGCTTGCCGCCGCTGCTTTTCACCGAAGGCATGCGAATGGACCCCTGGGTATGGGTATTCCCCAGGACCGCGGGTTTGCGGCATCTTCAGAGGGCAGGCAGGGTGGCGCAGTCAGGAGTGCGCCAGGCTCGGGGCCCTGCTTGCTGAGTGACTTCTGGCATGTTGCCGCCCACTCCGGGCACAGACTTGCCCATCTCTGGGGAGAGGCATGGACAAACTCAGGGCACTCTCTGGAGCCCCTGGTATTCTGGAGCCATGACAGACAGTGATGAGAGGGGCTCCATGCCCATGGCCCCACTTCCCTAGAGCAGTCCTGGAGCATCTAGTCTGGGGCATCTGGAGATTCTGACTGAATCCAGGTCTACTGCTTGAAAACGTTTGTCCAGTCCTGGGAGTGCCCTTCTGGTCCTCACGTTCTGTGCAGGGTGGAGACCCACCCCTTGGGCAGGACATGGCTCAGCAGCACCAAGGCCTCTCTGACACCCATCCTTAAGGCCCCCTTGGGCCCCATCTGTCCCATCTGGGCTCAGACCTCCCTTGTTCCCTCTGCCCCGCTCAGAGACAGATGGCTCCTCTCTCTGCTCCATCTCTTAAGTAGTCACCCATCTTCTACCATCTGTCTCAGCGCAGCCAGCTCCCAGCTGGGTGGCTTTGGCAAGTCACACAGACCCTCTGTGCTTTGGTTTCTTCTGTATATTCCCTGATTCCTGTTATATGTAGAGATACTGAAGGGTGGGGTGACCTGAACAGGATCTGAGAACGGCAGGCCTTAGATCTAGAGGCTGGTTCTGGAGGCTTATGGGCAGGATGAGGTCCCCACTGAGAGCCAGCCAGGTAGTGGGATGTCTAGGTCCATGGCTCTTTTCTTCTCCTGGGCTTTGAGCTCCTGTGGTCCAGCTCTGAGTCTGCCACCCCTCTCTCTGGATATTTTATAGACAAATGGTAGATGTCATCTGTAATCAATCTGCACAGTAACAAGGGATACCAAGGTGTTTACAATGAAAGAGAATCTTCCTCCCACGCAGATGCCCAGGCTGCAGCCATTGCCCCGTAGCAGCCTGCGTGTGTCCTTCCAGAGGGTGTCTGCCCATTTATAAGCTGGTGTGCAGAGGTGCACACAAGGACAAAGTACACATGCTTCTGCTCCTAAATTTTTGTGTTTTGTTGTTTTTTTGTTTTTTCACTTAAGAGTACATCTTGGAAAGTGTTTTAGAACTTTCTTATTCTTTTTAATAGCTACATAGTACTCCTAACATATGGATGTCCCACAGTTTATCCACACATTCCCTATTGATTGTTTCCAGTCTTGTTATTACAAACAGTGCTTTGTACAACTACTACATTTTTGCATACATTTGGGAGTCCATTTGTAGGATAAATTCCCAGAAGCTATTCCTGGGTCGAAGTGTTTGTGGTGTGCCTTTAAAGTTTTAGTAGAGACTACCTGTCAGAGATCCAGCTTACACTCCCAACCTTAGACTCGTTTTTTCAGACCTCATCAACACTCTGTGTTATTGAACTGTCTCATATTTGCTCTTCAGTAGATGAAAAATACTATCATGTTTCATTTATTATGAGTAGCATTGACCACGGGTATGTTAGCAGTTTAATTTCTCTTCTGTGCAGTTTCTACTCATGTTTATTTTCCTATTGGGTTATGGGACTGGTTTTTATTGATTTATAAGAAATGGGCCCTTTCTCACGGTTTTATGGACGTTTTCCCCTACAATTGCTAAACCAAAGTTAGAGCGAGGCAAGTGGCTTACATTTAGTGAGCTCTTGGGTTAGTTACTTATCTTATAAAACAGGCTCCTATTACCTGCTTCAAAGAGTAATTATAGGGATCAAGTTAAATAATGGGGTAATGTCCGTAACTTGGGATGTCACATGGTAGGTGCTCAAGAAAACAGTTTCTGTTCCGCTACCATCCCCCATGCTTTGCCCTTAAAGACTGTGCAGTGATGTTGGAAGGAGAGACCTAAGCCCCCTCTCTTCCTCACTGGGGAAGCACACAGCCTTCCTAATGGTGGCGTTTAGGATGCGACACCTCAGATGCCTGCTCCCCTGGGGCACGTTTGAGCTGGTGGCCAGATGTTCCAGGCCCCTTCCCCATTATGCTTGCTCCCCACAGCTCCTCCTGTGGTTTCCAGGGTCTTCCAGAAAATGAATCCTGCAGCAGGATAGTCAGGCTGAGCCTATGGGAGGGTAGGGAAGGCCCACAGAGCCCCAGTGGGCCCGGCACATGGGCAACATCTTCCTGCTAGCCAGAAGCCCCTGTGGGTATAGGCCACTCAGCCTGGACTGAGGTTTTGGTGCTTTGCCTCCTCCAGGTCAGTTGTTTGTTCCTCTGTGCTTTCCAGAGAGACCCTCTGCTTTTACCACCCTGGCCCTCTCCCAACCCCAGTCCTGGCCGCTCTGCTTTCTCAGCTCTTTTCTTTGGAGGTGGGTTGGGGCTCCTTGAGCCTGAAGGGTTAACCTCTGGGCAGAGCACAGACAGACACCCCCATTTATGAAGTACCGAGGGGCAGGTGCTCCAAGCCGAGGGGTGGCAGGATGGCCCTTGCTACTCCAGGTGGGCCTCCTGGTGGCCATCTTCTCCAGCCAGGGCTCACACCCAGCACGTCAGAAAGCATGGCCCTGCATGCTCTCAGCTCATGAGTCTGTCTAGTAGATGTTGCCAAGTGAGAGGACACTGTTTGCTGCCATGTTTATGGAGCAGCAGAGGCTGACTGCTATGATGGGCTGTGTGTCTGACAGCTGAGGCTATGGGTCAGGATGAGCAGGCTGGTTCTTCTCACTTCCAATGAGCCCTGGGGTCTACTGCTTGGGGTGAGTGCAAAGGCATGGGGCAGCGGGCAGCCCTTGTGAGGAGGTGCAGGAAGGGTGAGGCAGGGTCATCAGGCACCATCACCTGCCACCCCTCTAAGCCCCCATTGTCCTGGGTCACCCAGGCTGCCCAGCTTTGGCATCACTTACCCAAGGGGCTGTCTGGGTACCACCCCCCCATCCTCAGGGCCCAGGCTAGGGGACCTTCCTGTTATTTTTCAATGACATTTATATCACCTTGTCACTGCAAACAGTTCAGACAGGTAGCAGAGCCCAGACCCTCTGGTCTACCATCGCCCCCGGGCACTGTGCCCTTCTCAGAGGGGCTTCCCTGAGTAGCCAGGTTGTTCTTTTTTTCCAGGTGTGTGTGTTCAGACAAATTTGTCATGAAGCTTTAAAAAATATGCATGTATGTATATATGTGTGGAGGGGTGCTTTTTGGCAACTTCCTTTTTTCACTGACACTAAGTCTTGGAGAGTTTCCCTATGAGACGTGTGGGCCACCTTGCTTTTTGCAGTTGCCTCCCAGTATTGTGTTGTGTGTGGGCCACAGTCTTCTCGGGTAGGAACGTACATGGAGCCAGTCTTTGTGCTCATAAGCAAGCTGCGGTGAGCCTCCCTATGCAACGTCATTTCTCTTCGAGTCCCTGGCCTGGCCCAGAGGAGGTGCTCACTGAGCCTTTGTGGGTTGTTTCTAGCCATGTGTTCTCCATTAACAAATGGTCTCCAGGCATGTTCTCCAGGTCCAGCCAGTGCTGGTTGCTGTGGGGCCCCTGCCCTAGGGTGCGTGAGGGCTTGTAGTGGGGCCCCACACGCACGTCCCTGCTTGCCGGGCCTCTGTAGGACGCTATGAGGCACATGGGAGAGGTGCGGAATCCTCGAGGAGTCTGGGTGGGCTGGAGGCAAGGTTCTCACCAGTAGGAGCTGCTGCTCAGGCAGAAAGGAGCAAGAGAAGGAGGCCAGTGTTAGATGCACTCTCAGGGGAGCTCCTCAAGGCTTGACCAGGCCTGAGACAGTGCAGGCCCAGCTGTCGTGGGGAGGGGGAGGGGTGGGTGGGTGTGACCTAGGGGTCCAGTGAGCTTTCTTGATCAGAGCTCCTTGCACACAGGGCCTCTCCCACAGTGGCCTGGGGCCCCACAGCAGAAGGGAGGGGGCATGTAGCAGGGCCCAGCACTGTGGTTGGACAAGCATTTGAGAGAGAGGGAACAAACTTGGTCCATCTCCAGTCCCACTGTTCCCAACTCAGCAGAGAAAGAACAGCTCCCAGCCACCCCCTTCCGCTGCCATGGAAAATCCCTGTTTGTGGGCTGTCTGCCAAGCAGACTGGAGCTGGGGACCGGGGCTCATGCTCCAGGGTAGCCTGGAGCCTCAGCTGAAGGCTCCCTTATACCTAGCCATCTCCTACCAGGCAGCGTAGTTTGGTCTTTGCCAAAACAGAGCCAGAGTTGTTGAATGTTATTGCTTGAGGTCTGTGGCCCTTTCAGCCCTGGCTGGGCCTGGTCCAACCCTTGGTGCCTGTCCTTTTACAGTTCACAACATTGGTGAGGTAGGGGGAGGGCAGGGAAGACATGGAGGCCTCCGGAGCAGGAGGCAGGGAGGCCACTGTTGTGCCTGGGGCCATCGGAGCCCGCCTGAGACAATGTCAGTCCTGAGGTGAAACCAGGGGACTGTCCCTCCCTGGGCAGAGGGGGCCAGGAAAGCAGGCACCAAGCATACCATGGAGGCTGAGGGCTCATCTCCAAGAGCTTAGAAGTTTCCATGGCTTCCTGTGCAGGTACGCACACCTCTGGGCAGTGGGCCCTCAGAGCTGGGCTGCTCTTGCCAGGGAGAACTTTTCTCCCTCTTGTAGCTGATGCAGAAACGTTCCCATAGTAACTAAGCTAGAGATGCTTCTCCCTCCTTCCCCAATTTTAGCAAGCAGGGTTTTTTCTCATTTCAACCCAGTTTCCAGCCACTGTGAAAGAGGCAAAGGGAGCTTGGGCCCACCTGCTTCCTGTTTCCGAGGCCGTGCAGGCTGGCAGCGGCTGTGGACTGAGTTTGGGGGTGTGAAGAGGGAGTGCTTGCCTCTTTCTGCTTCAATGCCTTCTCCACAGCCATTTCCACCCGTGTGGGGGACTGCACAGGCAAGCAGTCCATAGTTGGTGGCACCTAAGGGCAGTGCCCTGGGCCCCAGGGTCACTGAGGAGAGCACAGACTTTGGGCTTAGGCAGGCTCGGTTCTTGCCTACTCCACCTCTTACAGGGCATGGGGCTGGCCTTATGCAGGGTGGGCACAATAGGTGGCCAGGAGCCCTTAGCACACGTACTTGGCACGTCACGCAATTCATCCTTAGGACCAGAAATCAGCCTGCACAGAGCCTTGGGGCTTGTCCTTGGGTTCCAGTGGTGCTTTAGGACAGTGCCAGTGCCACAGGGATGTGGCTGGAGTGGGGTTGGTGGGAGCCCCAGCTCTTGCCTGGTCAGGGCCCCCCAGAGGCTCCAGGGCTGCCCTGCCCCAAGCAGGGCCTCCCGAGATGCGGCGCGGCCTTCCTTGGTTACCACATGGGCCCTTTTCTGTGTGGCCTGGCTTGGCTGTTGGTGCCTATGGATGTGCTCAGTCCTTCTTGGTCACAGCTGTCTGACTGTCCCCTACCTTACCTACCTGCCCTCTTCCCAGTGGATAGGTGGCTTCTAGTTCACCACCAGTACAAAAGTGCTGCCTTCCCTGCTCTCCTTCCTCACCTGTGCACGTCTCCAGGACAAGCGCCTGGAATTGGAGGCTGGGTAGCAGGTCCTCCGCACCCAGTGCCTCCACACACTGCCAGATGTCTCTGCAGAGCCGGGCCAGGTCCCCTCCCACCAGCCACTGTTCTTCCCACTCCTGACACTCAGAATCATGGACAGCTTTCATTCTGGCCCATCTGTGGGGTGACTGGGGAGGCAGAGCCCCTTCCCATGCCCATGGCCAGGCCCTCTGTCTGCTCAAGTTCTGGTGTGAGCTCCTACCTGGCAGTCACCACACAGGCCTGGTGGTTCTGTCTGTCCTGACTCGCGGTACTGAAACTGCTGGGAGATAGTTGTCATGAGACATCTTTGTTTCTTTCAGCATTTTGTGCTGTGTGGCCCCCAGCCCTGGATTCTGGTGCTCATGAGGGCCCCGATATGAAAAGAAGGGCCCCCACTGGTGGGTTGGCCAGTTGGGGATAAGGACAGAAGGTCTCCAAAGCCCCTGGCACCCCTTCTGTCTTGCTAAGAATCATACCCATTCTACTCTGACTTGCCACCAGTTGGCTATGTGACCTTGGGGGAGTCCTCCTCCCCGCACCCAGTGATCAGATGCCAGGTGTTAGGGAGGGGCAGGCATGGGGGGGTGGGGTGGGGGGTGGAGGGCCTCTTAGGCCAGAGGCCTTTGCAGAGACCAGAAGGCAGCCCAGCCTCTGAGCTTACTGCAAGGCCCAGCCTGAGATGGTGCCCATTGTACAGGCAAGGCCTCAGCCAGTGCCCTTCCGCCTCCGGAGCCAGCCAGCCAGTGGTCCAGATGGAGGCCAGTGGTGCTGGAGCCCAGTGTACCCAGGCACCCCCTGAGGGGAGAACAGCATCGCCATCACCCTCCCAACACATCCCCTGGCATGGTGCCCAGCAGGCAGGGCATGCCTAGTGACTGTGAGTTCCTCTCACCCTTGCGAGTTCCCTGGGACAAGGTGAACCAGAAGCAGTAGCCCCCAAGTGAGGGGAACTGGACAGGCCCTGGGGTCTGTGCCCAAGGAGCCACCTGTTCTTGCAGGGCCAGACTCAGCCTTTCCCTTCCCTCCACCTCCAGTCCCCCTCAAGAGGTGCCGTGCTGGTGGCCTGTGGGAGCCTCCGCCTCGCTCACATTCACCTCGCAGCTGAGTCACTGACACCCACCCCCAGGCGCCAGCCCCAAGTTCAGGGGCTTTGCCGGCAGACATCAGAGAAGACCAAGGCATGACCCAGGGTGAGGTGTGGGTCTCCACCCAGTTCACTGTGCCTCATACCATCCCAGGCAGCAGCAGATCTGTGCTGCCTCCCAGCAGTAAACAAGCCCCAGAGCAGCAGGGAGGGGTGCTTGGCCCAGCCCTCAGGCACCCCAGTGCAGCTCCACCATTGCTGAGTCCCTCTTTCCCTCTTTGATCAGGGCCAGGGAACATCAGGAAAGGAAGTGCCCAGTTGGAAACTGCCTTTCCTGAAGTTGTTCCACCCACATTACCTCTCTACTCAGGACCAGTGACAGCCAGTTTACCTCTGCTTGTCCTGCCCACACCTCAAGGGACATGTTGTCCTACTGTTAAGCCTGTGTGCCAGGCCCTGGGCCACCTGCACTGTCAACAGTGTCCATAGGCTGATTTGCAAGGCTGGGTTATTAGTCCTGTTTCATGGAGGTGCCAGGAAGTAAGGTGCCTTGGCCGAGGTCCCACAACCAGGCAGTGCTGGAGGAGGGATGTGCATTTCTGTCTCATGCTGACAGCCATGGGTGGTGGCCGGCAGCCGCACATGAGGGAGGAAGGTGGGGGGAAGCCAGGGACCCGCTGGCTCCTGCACTGGGATTGGGCCCAGTTGCTCCCAAGGAGGAGTGTTGCCTGAATGGCCTGCACAGTGGAGGAGAGACGGGCTTCCAAGTAGAGCAGGCAGTGTGAGCCAGCGTGGGGACACAGGGGCACTGCAGGCATGCAGGGGCTACGGGCAGACGCCGCTGGGCCCTGCCCACCTGGGCCAGGTGCAAAGTGTGGACTTCCGCAGAGGGAAGAGGGGCTGGGGTGGAAGAGATCTAGATGTCATGCCACAGCACAGATGTGCTGGGGCGGGGCCCGGGAGTGCTGCTCACTTGCTACTGCTTGGGGCTGCACTACACACAACAGCTCATTGAATCCTCATGGCCCATGAGGTGTAGGTGGTGCCATTATCCCTGCCTTACACATGAGGAAGCTGAGGCTTGGCCATACCGCAAATTGGCCCCTGAGCTGGGATCCCGGCTCAGCAGCCATGGCAGTTTCTAAGGTGGGGATCAGTCAGGGGCAATGGGAATGGCAGCAGAGGAAGGACCAGGGCACCTGTGGGATGATGGGCAGGGCTGTAAGGATGTGAGGGTGGTGTTGGTTTGGAGGGGGTAGAAGTGGGCCCAGGCAGCCTGGCCTGGTGCTCAGCTGTGCTCTGGTGCAGCAGTCCACTGCCCCGTGTGTCTGCCTGGTGTATGGACCCTGGGTCTCTCTGTTGTGTGCCTGTAGGACACTTAAGGGCCACTGCTCATCGTCCCATTACTTCTCCCACTGTAGTTTCAGCTCCCAGGTACTAACGTCTTCTGATTCTCAGAAGAAATTGTCTGAAATCTTTTGTGGCTTTTCCTCTTTCCCGATGGTACCAGGTCACCAATGGTCACAGACATCTCACCCCTGGCCAGTGAGGAAAGGGGCATGGCTTTTGCTCTTGGCCCCACCCTCGATGGCAATGATGGTGGCAGGTCAGCCGACCTCCCCTTTCTCCTCCGCAAGATCGCAAGAGCTTTGCAGCAGTGAGGTTAAAGGAAACCCAATTACATCACATTGAGAATTAGAGGATAGAGAAGGGAAAAGTTTAGATTGAAATATGAGTTTCTTGGCTGTAGTAGAAATTGCTGCACTGGCACTATTTTTAGCCTTGTTGAGATGATCTATGGGCCAGTTGCAAAAGCAGAGTAAACAGAATCATTTCAAGTTCTCCAGGGAAAAAAGGTCCAGTTTTTAAGTCTTAAAAAGGTTAGCAAACTTGTGTGGCTTTTTAGCTTATCCCCAAACTTTCCTTCCTTCTGCTGTCCTGGCCTCTGCAGCTTTGTGGAACTTCACCACTTCCTGCTTGTTGGGCCCTGGTTCAGCCTGGAGTAGGCTGCACAAGGCCTTCCCTTCTGTCCCCACCTGCCTGTCTGTGGGGACACTGTGAGCCCGAAGCAGCAGGGGAAGCATGGCTGATGCCGCCTTAGAAACTGCAGTGTGTCCTCTCACCCAGCACCATGGTAAGCACTCAGTGGAGAGAGGGCGAGATGAGACCCAGGCTCCTGCCCTGACAGGGCTCAGCAGTCAGAAATCTCTGCCCAAGCCAAGCCACCCTTACTCACAGATAGAATTAAAACAGCAACAATAGTCAGATGTACTCAGTCTTTATGCTCATCTGGATGTGTGTTCTTTTCTGGCTGTAGCACACATTTCAATCTCCAGGGATGGGTTTACAACTGGGCAGCACTAGGTTGCTTGGGCAGAGGGAGAGGATGTATTTAAGCCCTTAGCATTCATGACCCTACCGTGACACTCTTGCAAGGAGGTTGGGACACCCCTGTAGCCTGCACAGCAGGGACTTGCCCTTCACACAGCCTGTCAGCAGCAGAGCCCAGCCTGGGCCCCACATCCCACGGGTGGCCTCCACACCAGAGTTTCTGGCCAGCCCGGGGGGCCTGCAGTGTTTGTGTACACTAGGGTGCTCAGTCAGGAGCTCCCTGTTTAACATTCCTGAAGAGAGGAACATTTTTCAGTGTGAACTTCTTTCCCCACTACAAGTTACGTTTCAGAGGTTTGCTCTTGGAATAAGTGTCCCTAGCCTGTCTTTCTGAGGCATGCACCTAACTCTCAGCTTGGACAGCTTTGTCCTCCTGGGACACTGCCCCAGGCCCAGGTGTGCTGCCTGGCCCTGGCTCCATCCAAATCCAACAGGAAGGAGACGCATCAGGTTACCTACCCAGTCTGCAGATGAGGAAACTGAGGTGGGGTGCCCTGGGCCAAAGAGCCAGGGTGCAAAAGCACTGTGTCCTCTGCTGGGTACCACGTGACTGCTCAGACTCGTCTCCTCATCTGTGAGGTGGGAGGTGCGCACGTACAGCACGCCCTGACACTCAAGAGTCCTTGTCAAGGCTTCCTGGGTATCCCTCCAAGCAGATCACTGATACCCTTAGAAGAGGTCAGAGGGTTGGCCCTTGGCCACCCTGAGGTGCCCTGAGGTAAAATGGAAGCCCCCAAGGGGGTATGGCTTTCTTGAGGCATTAGCGATGGGGGCCCAAGTGAGGGGCCCAGGCGATACCTCCCATGGCCCAGAGACAGTACTGTTGCAATGGCTCCAAAAGTGTCTCCCATGGCAGGGCCAGTAGGTTTCTTTGTGTCAGATTCTGGTGAGTCCAGGGCTGCCTGAAGCTCTCTGGAGTCCCTAGCTGCCCCTGGAACCCCAGGGTTGAAGGTCAAGTTCCTTTTCTGTGCATGGTGCTAGGGTTGCCCTGCATGGGGGTGGGGGTGGGGGTCCTTGAGCCAGAAGCCTCTGTAGGTGTGGCTGGGCTTAGTGGGCAGCTGGCTAGGACTCTGGCTACCACAGTACCTAGTCCGTGTTGGGCCCGATCCACAGGTCCTCTCTGTGTGCCACTCCAGGCCAGGCGGATACTGCCCTGCCCTTAGCATTCAGAACTGCTGTTGGCTTCCCGGTCCCAGCCCCAGCTGACCTCAGTTTTCCCGTCTCCAAAGGTGGGCCAGTGGTTTTCCAGCCTGTTTTCCAGAAGAACCCTTTCTCACCGCCCACTGGGAAACATGAAAGGACATCCATTCCAGCAGCAGGACAGGAAGGGCTGGGCCTCGTGTGCTCCAGCTGCACCTCTGCCCACCCAGGCTCCCTGGAGAGGGGCGTGAGTCCCAGAGAGGCTGGGTTGGGGGGTTCTGCCCTGCCCCCACTCTGCCACTAAGACAGGGCTTTCTGAGCTTAGCAGCCAGGCCTTCCTGGGGTGACTTCAGTCTGGGAATTTGTCTCCCCCTGCTCCCCTTTTTATGTCCCACTTTTCCTATTTGGAAAGTTTGACCAAGTTGCTTCTAAGAGAGCAGCATTGGGTTTGAAATCCAAACCAGAGCTCCTGGCTCCAGCAGCCCCTGCCTGGTTTCCATGGTGATGGGCTGTGGCCTCTCAGTGCCTCTGAGGGTGGAACGAGGACTCCCTCATGCATGTGCCATGCTCTGCCCTGCTCTGTGGGTGTGTCCTGTCCCACACTCCCTCTCACTCACCAGTGACCCTCAGGAGGACCCCCTGGCCAGCCCCAGGCCCAACTCCCTGCCTGGCTCCACCTGTACAGCTGGGTGACTTAGCAAGCCCCTCAGTATTTGTAAGGTCAGTTTCTTTATGTGCAAAGTGGGGCTGATCAGGTCTACCTCTTGGGGTTATCGAGGACCACAAGAGCTGTTACTGCCTTGTGCCTCTAGGTCATTGTGTTCAAGAGTGGGTAGGAAGACCCCTGTAGAAGAAAGAGGGAGTGAGGGTCAGCTCTGGGCTGCAAAGGAAGGGACCTTGTGGATAAGGACACATGGGTGACAGTTATAGGGGTCAGTGGAGGAGGAGGAGGAGGTAAGATAGATCAGGGTCAACTGGGAAGGCCCTTTGGAGGAAGTGCAGAAATATGTTTGATTGAAACAAATTTTGAAGTGCTGCTCTCTAAATATGTGTAAGAATTTTAAAATTAGAGTATGTCAGAGCAGGTAGAACTTCTCTCGTGGAACTTCCTCATGAACCCCAGAACCCAAGTCCATCACTGGTGGTAGCACAGACTCTCAGATGTTGTCCAGATATACCACCCCCACCACACCCCATCCCACACCACTCCACTCTCCCTCCCTGCATAGGGATGTTGGGAAAGTTGCTCAATATGCATGAACAAGGGCCACCTCTGGGTTGCAGGGAAGGCTGACCCAACACCGGCCATGGGGAACCCCAAGCAGCAGGAGCATCTGGTAGGAACTGGCTGACCCAGCCCCATCAGCTCAGCTGGGCTTCCAGAACCGGACCACCTGGCCCTACTCAGAGAAGGAGTGGGGAGCCTTGGGCTCCAGGCCATGCTGTAGCTGAGGCCCAGGCACCTCACAGTGGGGAATGAACCCGGCCCTGCCCCAGGGGCTGGAAACCCAATGAGATGGTGATGTGAAGGCCTTTGAATGGAAGGTGGGTGCCCAAGGGCTGCAGATGAGGAGCCCTCTCCTGGGAGACAGGAGTAGGCTATGCTAAGGGACTGTGAGTGCGCCAATGGAGGGCTTGTAGCCTACAGCCCTCAGCTTCACCTTCCTGTGAGATTGGATGTGAGCACCCACCCCCAGGGCTGGGTCCGGGCACCCTGAGTGTACTGTTCACTGTGTGAGTCTCAGGGTGCTGTGGGTGTAGGAGAGGGGTGTTTACCAGCCTCAGCAAGTGGAAGTGGAGAAGTGGTCAGGAACAAAGTTGGCCAGATTGTAGACAGACCAGGGAGAAGGCATTCCAGTAGGGAGAACCAAGGGAGGCCCTGTGGGGTGGGAGCTTGTCATGGGCTGGGAGTAGCTGGTGGTGGAGAGAAGAGGTTGGCCCGCCCTGAGGGCCGGCTGCATCCAGTCAGCAGGCTGGCTCTGACCCCTGGCAGTGGGATCCCCACAGGGGTCCAGGTTGGAATGCTGTGGTTGAGTGGGGAGCTCTCAGAGCAGTAGGCTATACAGAGTTGGAGGGCAGGCCTAGGCAAGGCCCTGAGGGCTACAGAGCTTGGGGAGAGTGTTGGGCGGCACCAAGAAGATCCTGTGCCTGAAGGTATTGGAGGGGAGCCTGGGGGAGGGTAGTTAACCTGTGCCAAGTTCTACCAGCAGGAGCATCCTGCAGGTGTGGAAGCTGCTCTAAACAGGTGACCTGAGGGGAAGCCGGGATGGCTCAGTGGGTTAAGCACTGGCTTTACAGCCCCAGGGACTGAGGATCAAATCCTGGCCCCAGCCCGTGCGGACCCATATTGGGGCATGCCTCCCATGCAGGAGGCTCCTAGTTTGGTTCTTGCTCCCCTGTTCGGTCCCTGCTCAAGGGGGTGTGCCTCCTATGTGGGAGGCTTCCAGCCCAGTTCCCACCCTGTGAGGCCCCCACCCACCTGTGTAGAATGAAACCATGCCAAAAAATAATGACGTATAACTATGGAGACGGCTCTGGGCCCTCCCCACTCTCTCTGTCAAAAACAATAAAATAAATCTTAAGAAAAATAAAGAACAGGTGATCCCACCCCTAGGGGCTGGATGGAGCCTTGTCCCGTTTCCTCACAGCATGGGTGGGAGGCCTCTGTGCTGTAAGGGAAGCTGCACATGAGAGGGGAAGGGTGCTGTACCTGGGTCGCATATTCTGGTCACATTTCAACTTTGTTCCTCTAGTTTGGGGGCACCTCTGGATGGGGACTGAGCCCTGCTCTGCCGTGATGAGTTTGTTCCCCTTCTGATGTTGTCCTCCAGATCTGGAGAGTTTCTCCCAGTGTCTCTCATGGGTCAGGAGGTGGGCATGGGCTTGCTTGGGAACCTGACACCCTGCCAGTGGGTCCTGTGTGAGTCATCTAGAGCCATGGCCTTGGCTGCCACTGGTGGCCTGAACCCTGGTCCGGTCCCATCCCTCCCCCTACTGCTTAGCAGCCCAGCCAGAAAAGCCAGAGCCCCACCCAAAGTCCCTCAAGGCCATTCATTAGGGACCAGGGGTCAGGCGACCACCAATGGACTGTCCTAGTTTTCTCAATGTGCATGTCAGACCTGGCTTTTCTAGGAAGCCAGCTCCCCTCCTGAGATGAAATGGAAGTAGCTCAGCTGTCCCGCCTAGTGGACTATTCTAGAAGCCTGGGCTTGGCTCTCATTTTCATTCCTGACATGGAGGTAGGCTCGGAGGAGCTCAGTGTCAGTGTCCTCTTGTTCTGAGGAGGCTCTCATGAGCCCATCGAATCACGCCCTGAGTTCCAGCTCAGGCTGAGAGATCTTAGGGCCTGCTGGCCTTCCTCCTCTGCCCCACCTGTTCCCCAGGTCTCCTGCAACCCCACTCTCCAGAAAGACCGCATGCAGCCCTGCACACACTAAGCACCCCCGCCCTCCATGTGCTTTTGTTGGGTGTTCCTGATTGTCCCAGTCCCCCCACCCCCAAGTCTGTGTTGGTTTAGATTGAGAAGGGATGGCTGCAGGGACCACTGGGGCTGTGTAGTCCTCTGGGAAGCTCAGCTTCCCAGTTCTGGAGTCTGGGCCTTGGCTTCACAAGGTCAAGAGCAGAGGTGGGACCTGTGGCATGTTTACCGTCACCAGCCATGTGAACCAAATGCCAGGTGCATAGTTCCAAGGTGGGCTGTAGCCACCCATGGGGGCTGTCAAGGTGGCTAGGAGAGGTGTGAGCAGGGCCCTGTCTGACTTCTTTGCTGACCCATCCTAGGGGGAGGATGTGCTGCCCCTGGGCAGAGGCTTGGGGACAGGCACACACTCACCCCGTTAATCCAAGTCCTATACTCAGATCCACGGCATGCCTTTTATCCTTGGAGTCCTTTTCACTCCGTAGGTAGCACCAGATGCTAGTATCTGCCCCAACGGCCATGTTCATCCTCCTCCGCTGCTCCTCACTTTACATGGACATCCAGAAACAGTTCACACTTGGCCCTCTGACCCCACTTAGCCTCCTTGCCCCATCTGCCCCTGCCCCTACTCACACAAAGCCATAGTCATCTGATCTTGCGTTCTCTGGTTCCTTCTGGCTTTGGCAACCATTTCTGGGATCCTGGATTGCCATCTCACATCTCCTTCTCTGCATCCACCCGTGGGAGCACATGTGTATCAGGGGGCCAGGCCTTTATCCTTAGAGCAGCAGGCAGTTTGCATTTCAGAAATGGCTGTGGTTTAGACAATCAACAGGGGCAGCCAGGTTGGGGTGGCAAGAGAAATGCTGTCTGCCCAATTCCCAGCATGGAGATGCGTAAAACCCTGGTCTGCCTGCCTCTTTGCTGGCTGCCAGGGTGCTAGGCAGACAGCAGCCAGAGATGTGAAGTGTTAGGACTTCCCAGGGCTGGCCCTTTCCCTTGGGGCTGAGGAGGAGGATGAGGAGAGAGTGCAGGGCCATGGCAGTAGTGAGGGCTGGCTGGGGCGAGGACAATGGGGGAACAGAAAGCCTGGGGCATGGGCAGAGGGCAGGAAGAGGGACTGTGTCCTTCCCCAGCTCAGCCCTGGCCACCTCCTCCTCCTGGCCCCCAGGTCCCCCACCCGGAAGAGGCCAGTGAGCAAGGCCCTAGAGGAGGGGGTTGCTCTTGGGGCCGATTACCTATTTCTCTTGCTGCCATCGTACCCCTCCCTGTGGTGACCCCTCTGTCCTGGAGCTGGGACAGAGAGGGGTCTGCCAGGCAAAGCCCTTGTGGTGACCAGGTAACATTCTCGGGACATTGGTTTTCTTTTTTTTTTTTTAATTTTATTTTTTATTGTTTTTGACAGAGAGAGAGAGAAAGAGAGATACAGAGACAGAGAGAGAACTGAACTGGGGGCACTCCCCAGTTCAGCATGTGGGTCCGCACGGGCCGGGGCTGGAATTCGATCCTCAGTCCCTGGCGCTGCAAAGTGAGCACTTAACCCACTGAGCCATCCCGGCTTCCCCTACATTGGTTTTCTTATAAGTGATCATTGAAGTTTGCTCTGGGAAGTGGGAGGTCAGATGTCCCTTCGAGAGGCAGCGAGGAGCCTGATAGCATGGGCCTCCTTGTGCCCTGGCTGCGAGGGACTTCTCAGAGCCCAGGCCAGTCTCAGCCCAGGGCCATGCCCCACCTCTAACATCAGCCTTCCTCACAGGGCCAGGCCTTGGCTCAGGGAGTCTCTAGGCACTCACTGTGGCTAGGCTGGTGAGCAACAGGGACGCTCCAGGGACAGGCTGGACTAGGTTGCCAGGGTCACTCCCAACCCCAGGATTGACTTGGAGCAGCTAGCTCACAGGTTTGACCAGCCCCATAGGTGAGTGTTGGTCAGCGGGGCCTGGCTTCCTGGGTCCCCGAGGCTGTTGGGACACTGCTGGAGGCCTCTTGGGGCCTTTAGGGAGACCCTGAGGGGAGTGGCTGTCTTCCGGCAGCAACAGAGGCCTGTGTCCTGTAGGTCCAGGTGTTCTGTGGGCAATTAGGACTCATAGGACTCTCTGCATAAGGTGCTGCTGAGTCCTAAGAAAGGCACAATGATCTTTCAACCCAAAGAATTTTGAAGGTCCAATGTGGGTAGGCCCACCCTTCTCCACTTTCAGAGCACTGTCCCATGACCACGTAGGAACTCCCAGTGTGCACAGGAGTGCTGCCTCCTGGGGTTCAGGGTGGGTCACCCCACTTCCTTGTCCTGGGCCTGTCAGCTAGAGACAGCACTGTCTCATGGGCTCTGGAGGGGGTAGCACAAACACAGCTGGGGTTGCAGGGCATCCTGCGGTGTTGGGAGCAGGGCCAAGGAGGCTGGAAACTGGCAGGAGCCCACCTTCTCCCAGACAAGTCCCCCCAGGGGTTTGGCTCAGCAGAGGCCTAGCACAGAACCCCTGAGCTCCCCTCACCCAATGTGGGCCTCAGTGTGCTCTTGGGCGCTGCTCCACCTGAGCTCTGTGTGGGAGGACTGAGGTGCTGGGGAGATCTGGGTGCCGCCAATGATCAGACCGGGAGGCTGCTTGGACCCAGAGGCTGGTTTCTAGAACCACATGCTCAACACAGACTGTTCAGCTGTTTCTTCCTGGGCTAGGTGTGATGAGCACATGTTCTCAGCCTCCTTTGATCTGACTTGATCTTACAGGAAGTGGATAAAGTATGAAGTGAGGGCATGAGCTGGGCAGGGCACAAGTTTCACACATTTGCTCCAGCCAGGAGTGGTCCAACCAGCTCTGGAGCTGTCCAGGCCTGGGGATGGGTCCTGGCCATACTGCACTTCCTACCCTGTGACTCTGAACCCCTGTCCAACATTCTGAACCTGTTCCAACATGTGGCGTCGTGACAATATGGATTGTAGGCGGTAAGAGGCTATTGTGAGCTGAGCAATACACAGATTTAGAACTCCTTGCCTGAGACCTAACCCATGGTAAGCACTCAGTTGGGAGGCCCTTGTTCTCACATAGCCCTGGGTGGCCTGTACTCATGCTTGTCTCCTGGTTCTTCTAGTGCTTGAAGGGAGTAGTAATCCTCCAGGGGTTGCTGAGACACTGCCCCTGTGCCCCAGAAAGGAGGGAGGGCAGAGGGCAGGGTTCTACTTCATGACCTGGCTGAAGGGGCAGGCTGGACTCAGGCTGATTTGGACTGGGGGCATTGGTAGTGGCAAACCTGGGAACAATAGTGGGCAGGAGCCAGCCTGAGTGTAAGACAGGTGGAAACTAGCCATCTCTGGGAGATGTCACCAGAAAAAGTGTCACCAGGATTGGGGCCAGGTAGATCTGAGGCCTCTGGGTGTGTAGGGAGGGAAGAGGGAGTGAAGCGTTTGTGGCACTGGGGCAGCAGTGAGAGAGAATCTTACGTGAAGGCTTGGGGCCAGGCCAGGGCTTGAAGCAGCGTCTCTCCATCCAGCCCTGTTCTTGCCTTGGCCTGGCCTTTCCTGAGCTGGGACCCAAGGAGCAACTGGGAATTGGTGGGCAGTCCCAGGGCGGCCTGTCCCAGAGTAAACTGGGGAGGAAGGTGCCCTGTATACACTGGAGTTATGGGAGCTAGTGGATTGGTAGCATGCTCTTGGGTGAGACTGCTCCCTTCTGAGCCCATTCCTCATCTGTGGAATGGGAACAGAACCCCCACTTCCAGGCACCAGCAAAGTAAATGGGTGGGTTAGCACCCTTCTAGCGCTGTAGACGGAGGGGTGCTGCTGCGGTTCTTGAAATGCAGAGACAATGGGGAATCCTGAGTCTACCTGGCTCCTGCCCAACCCTGCCACTCCCACCCCATTTGGCCCAGTGCCCTCTCCTCGCTGCACCACATAGCCCAGCTGGAAAACAGGCTCCTTCCAGATAGATGTAAAGCCCCCTGGGGGACTGCCATGGCATCTCTGTTCTGCCCTCTCCCCTGAGGACGTTACTAGAAAAGTCTTCACTACTGCTCCGCCTGCACCACTGATCAGCAAGGACAGCTGGGTGTGGCTGCGTGTCTCCCACATACCCACACCTCTACCCTCCACAGTTTCCTCGTGACATAACTTAAGGGGGCGCCATTCACAAAGCTAATCGCACGCAGGGTGAGGGCAGCCCCGGCCACTTGCAACCCTGCCCTCTGCACTTCTGGCCGCCCCTACACGGTTCTTTCCGGCCGGGACGGTTCAGCAGCCCACCGCCGCCGCGCCGGCAGCCCCGGGCCACGGAGCCCGCAAGGATTGGCCGGCAAAAGTCAGTTGTGCTGTTGGGCCCGATTCCAGGCCGAGTGAACGAGCGCCCGCGCCCCGTCCGGCTTTGCCCGCCCCGCCCCGGCCCGCAGCGAGCGAGCCTCCGCGGCCATGGCCTGGCGCCCGCGCTAGCTCCGCTGCACAGATGCCACGGCGGAGCCGGCGGGTAGGAACTTGCCCGGGGCCGGGGCCGGGGGCGGGGGCTGATCCACAACACCTCTCCCCTCTGCCAGCCAGGCTTTCGCTTTCCGGAGCTTTTGCTCAGTCCTCCCTGGGTCGGCCTGGGCGGCCGCCCCCAGCCCTGGCCCCCCGGCCCGCCAGGCGCAGCAGGAAGCCCGCGGGGCCGTGGTTTCCCGGGCGCCGCTGCGGAGGAAGTCAGCGGGCCGCGGCGCCCAGTGCCCCGGGTCGGTACCCTGCACAGCGTCAGGTGGGCGGCCAGGCCGGGTGGGCGGCTGGGAGGGCCTGGCGGCAGCGCGCGGGGGCGGGCACCGGGCACCGGCAGAGCCGTACACGCCCGCGCCGCCAGCCCTAGGCGAGCCCAGTCCGACCCAGCCCGGGCCGCGAGCAGGCGTGCGGGGGTGTGCTCTGCGCCGCGCGAAAGCGAAAGCTGCTCGCCGGGCCTCTGGCCCGAGCAACTTCGCTGCGGGCGGCGCGCGAGGAGGAGCTGCGCGGGGCGCTCCCGGGGATGGTGAGCAGACCCGCTCGGTGGGCAGCGGCGCCCAGCGCGGTGCTTCCCCAGCTATAAATAGCTCTGTGCGGGGGCGGAAAGATGGTGCGAGCGGGCTTCGGGCGCCTGGCCTGCTCGGAATCCTGAGCTGGGCCAGGACCTTGCCCGGCGCCAGAGTGGGAGGGAGGGGCTCGAGGGACTCGGGGGGCCCGGGACGCAGGGCGGGGTGCGGCACGCGCAGGTGGGGCCCGCAGAGCAGTTGCCGGCTGGGCTCTCCACACGCACTTAGTCGTTTGTCGTTTCAGCTTTTCCCCAGGACGGGGGAGGGGAGGGACAGCCTGGCAGTTCTGGGGACTCAAGTGTGCAACGGCTCATTTGGCAGAAGAGGCTGGAAACAGCGGCGCCGACTGCAGGCAAATTGCAGGCTTCCCCATCCCCTGCCTGCGCCGGGGACTCATTACCTGTGGATGGAGCGGGAAATCCCTTGCCCTCAGCAGCCCAGCAAGGACCGCTCTTGAGGGGAGGGCAATGGCGCCCCTGGCGGTCTCTCTACAACCCAGAGGCCAGAGAGGCTGGCCCTGAGGTTTTGCAGTGAAAGCTGCAGGATTTCCTGCCTCTGGGGTGTGCAGCCTAACCTGCCCTTGATAGTCCCCCCCAAACTTAGGTCTGGAGATCTGTGGCTCTTGAGTGCTGTGGGAAGGGCAGGGCCCTTAGTTCCTCGTGGCATCAGGACGATGAGGAGCTGACAGCCTGGAAACTCAGTCCTGGCCCTGCAGGCCTCATGATGGCTTCTGAAGGAGATGGAGCCATCTGGGCCAGCCTTTGGAGAGGGAGGGATTGCCCTGCCTCCGATGCTCTCCTTTACTTGAGGGAAAGCAGGGTGGAGTGGGGAAGAGCTGGGTAAGCTGAGTTCTGCTTTAGGCTCAGCTTCCTGCTGGCTGTATGCCCTGGAATAAGTCTCTCCCAGCTAGGTGTAAGTGAAATCATGTGTTGGAGAAACTGGGCAGGCACCCTGTGAGTACTTTTCGTTCTGGGAACTCTGGGGCCTCAAGTGCAGCCCTACACACCCTCCCCCGCCCCTCTTTCAGTGGTTTTGCTGTTTGGGGGGTTCATGTAGGTTTGCAGGTGACAGGTGTCTCCCCAAGACTGTGGAGGGCACTGATATTCTCCCCAAGGCTGCTCCTGACCACAGGGTCTACAGTCCAGATGTCATCCCATTCTTGGCTGTCCTAGAAACAGCAGAAATTTTTTGTGCTTCTCTGAGGGAGGCCCCTAATCTGCTACCCCAGCACCCCTCCCTGCTAAGGGGCTCCCTCACTCTCTCCAGTGCCAGCTGCCTGCATGGCAGCTGGTCCTCAGCCCCATGCCTGCTGCTGCTGGGAACTGAAAGCCAGCAGGCTCCTGCCCTTGCCTGTTTGGAGCTGAGTCACCACTGCTCCCATGCCAAGGGGGGCTACAGGAATCCCTCTGCTGGGGTGGGGGAAGGCTCTCCCTTGGGTGCTGAAAGCACTGTGTTCTCTGTGAATAGGGATGCTGGAGCTGAGTGGCCCCAGGAAACCTTGCTCACCTGTCATACCATGACTCATGGGCTGGCTGGGGGCTGGGAGGGCCCAGGCCCAGCCTCCAGGAGTGTACCTACTGCTGCCTGCCCACCCTCTTGGTCCCCACTGGGATTCATCCTGATGATAGAGAAAAGCAGTGTGGGAGGAGCCGGGATGGCTCAGCAGGTAAAGCTCTCGCTTTGCAGCCCTGGGGATCGAGGATCAAATCCCGGCCCTGGCCCGTGCGGACCCATATGCTGAACTGGGGTGTGCTTCCTATGCAGGAGGCCCCTAGTTCTGTTCTTGTCCCCCCAGTTTGGCCCCTGGCTTGAGGGGGCACGCCTCCCATGCAGGAGGCCTCCAGCCTAGTTCTTGCCCTGTGCAGCCCCCGCCCACCTGTGTGGAATGAAACCATGTTGAAAAACTGATGACCTACAACTATGGAGACTGTTCTCGGCCCTCCCCCTTTTCTTTGTCTCTCTCTGCCTCTGTCTTCCCCTGTCTTTGTAGAAAACAATAAAATAAACCTTTTAAAAAAATGCATTGTGGAGAAGGCTGTTCAGCAGGTATTCTTCATAATAAACCTAAAGACTGAGACCTAGATGCCCACTGGTAGGGGACTAGATGAGTTAGAGGACACCTTATGGTGTTGCGCCATTGTCATTTTAAATGGTGGAGAGTTTTTGATGATGCTGGAAAATACATGTGCTGTGTTTACTGAGTTAAAAATTAAGATAAAAATTGTGTATTCCTTTGTTCCTTCTGCTCCAGACACCCGGGGGACAAAGTCGACCCTCGGGGGCTGCCCATATCTTCTCTCCTGGGCAGAGACTCCCCTCCTTCTCCTCTGACCCCTTCTCCTTCCTGACTTCTCTCTGGCTCCCCCCAATTACCCCTCCTCAAAGTCCTTGCTCTCTTGGCCCATTACCCCTTCCATCCCCTTGCCCTGGATGGCAGCCACATGTGTCTGTCTGTCCCACTAGTTAGGGGCCCTCATTGGGAGGTGTGCCTGACCCATCCACATGACCCTCAGTCCCTGGGGTGCACTTGGCTTTCTGCAAAGTTGCCAGGCTGACCTCCCCGGTGGGACCCAGAGCAATTCCTGAGTTGGGCCTCCCTGGCACCCGAAGGGGATTCATTCTGGGCATAAACTCCCCAGAGCCCGCTCAGGCCCCAGCCCAGATGCCTTACTGGGGACTGAGGGCTGCCTGGAGCTGCACTGAGGTCAAGCAGAGTTGAAGGTTGGGCTTGGTGGCTTTGGCCTGAAACATTCCTTTTCTGAAGGATCCACAGGCAGTCCCACTAGGCCTGCTTCCCTCTGTGCCTGTCCTGACTCATGTGGGTCAGTTTTCCTCCCCCACCCCTCCGAGAGGTGTGCTATAGGAGCTCCCTGAAACCTCATCTCACCTCATAGGTTGTGAGCCCACCAAGAGACTAGGCTTTGTTCAGGGGGGAGAGCAAGGCACTGGTAAGCAAGGTCGATGCAGCCCTCCTGCCCACCCACCCATCCCTGGGCAGCTCAGAGTCCAGAGCAGCATGGCAGGGCAGGCCAGGATTCAGGCCCTTGGGACTGGCTGCTGACCTCCAGAGCTAGGTCAGCCATGGAACCAGCCTGTAGGCAGAAGGCCCCAAGCAGATGCAAGTCCCTCTGCATTGGTCATCCTGGGGCAAGCTGGAGAGGAGGGTCCACTGCGTGTGGCAGACTGCCACCTGCCAGCTGCCTGCCTGCTGCCTGGTCAAGCCAAGCACCCTGGGTCTCCCCAGAGCACTGCCGGCACCTCACGGCCTTTTCCACCTGGTTCCTGCATGAGGCACCCAGGCCTGGCTCCTTCGAGGCCTTGTTGGCCACTCCCAGGTCTGGCTACTCCCTCCTGTGCCCACCTGCCTGACCCTTGCCTGGTGCCCGGCAGGCATGGCCCCAAGCACAGCAGAGTGGGGAAAGGGTCCCCCATCCAAGTCTGGATGTGGAGTTCCAAAAGACCAAGGCTGGAGGCTGTTCCCACGGCAGGGGCCCAAGGGGCTTGATTTTGAAGCCTCTGAGGCGCTTGACTGCTGGCAGTGACAGCTGGCTCCTTATCCCTGTGGCCAACATTCCAGTCCCAGCCTGCCCCAGTGAAGGGACGTCCTCGGGTCTTCAAAGGCGCGGGCTTTGGTGTCCCTGTCCAGTTCTCTGTGCCTTAGTTTCTATGTCTGTAAATCACAGGTTACATCGCTGACTTTTCTTCCCTTTGTAAGCATTCAGGGAGGGTGTGTAGAGACCCAGGGAAGGGGAGTCTGGCGCCTGTGTCCTGGCCCCACCCCAGGGTTACTGGACAGCCGTGGGCAGGTCCTCTAAATGCAATTTGCGCCTCTGGAAAATGTGAAGTGGCTTGGTTACATATTCACACTGTCCCTGGTTGTGGATATGGGATGAGTCTGACTCCCCACGCAGCCCCCCATGGTTTGAGCCTTATTCACTCTGCGACAAGCCCATGCCCTGAGTCTGAGTGTGACCTGGACAGCCCTCTTTCCTGCTCTGATATTTCTGGGCCACTTGTTTTCCTGGGGTGGGGGGGGGGTGTCTCTGCCTGTGCCCTTGGAGTGGAGGAGGCTCCAGGAGGAGCTATGAGTGAACGACAGGGTCCGCGAAGGCGGTAGGTGGGGCCGAGATCCCTGGAATGACCATGGGGCGTGCCGATGAGAGTGTCCTGAGCAGTGCCCAGCAGAGGATGGTGGGTTTGCTGGGCAAAGCAGACTGTTCGAATCTGTGGCTTCGCGTTGCCAAGTTCCAAGTTGGCCCTGGACCTGATAAGAGAGGTAGAGAGGCTGTGCTCACAGCCCCAGTGCTGTGCAAGGGTTGGAGGTCCAGGAATATGGATGGGTGGGGCCTTCTGGCCCACACTGAGGCAGTCAGGGAGGTGTAGACTGGCCAGTGGATCAGGAATCTGGAGTGGAAGGTCCGTGTCTCCCCCCCCCCCCCCCCCCCCCCCCCCCCCCCCCCCCCCCC
>PVKE010003677.1:0-70250 GCA_004027555.1 Craseonycteris thonglongyai | reverse complement strand
GTTTGTGTCTGGCTCCCTGCTGACCTGGGAGACGCTGAGGGGTCCTCAGCACCAGCCCGGGCCCCCATTACTCACTGCATCAACGTTGCCTTTAATGGCTTCAATCCGCCCTGCAAAGAACAGGAAGATGGCGCCCTGCAAAGACACGCACATGGGTCTGTGTAGGCCCGCAGGGCACATGTGGGCTGGTGGCATCTAGCAGTAGGTGGGGCTTACCTTAGGGTATCGCTTCAGGTAAGGCCTCAAGAGCTTCTCCGCCTCCTCAATGTTGACATTCCCAGTACCTAAAGGAGGTAGGGGACCAACACAAGTCACCAACACTGGCTTCTATGACCCTCCCAGCACCCACTGTGGGCTTCTCAGGGCCTCTGTTTCCCCCTCTGTGAAATGGGGGTAATAGTTCTCTTATCTCCAGGGTGACGTGAGGATTAAATAAGATAGTGCAGGTGTCAGCTCAATAACCAAGAGCCCATCCCTGCCAAGTCTGTGCCCAGAGCCACGGGGAGCTTCCCATAGCATCCTCACACCCCCTACAAGACGGGCATGACCACCCCCACTTCACAGATGAGAAAACTGAGGCTGGAACCCAGTCAAACCATGAGGGAGGGAGTGGTCAGCAGGCCGGGCCCCGGGACAGCTGATGTGGATCTGTTGTTTCTGGTTTCAGTGTCACTCTCCCAGTCTCAGGGGCCCAAGCGGGGTCTGCAGTCCTTTACCCTCCTGCCCTCTGCCCTGAGAGCCAACCACACCCTAGAAGCCCCCCACAAGGGCCCCAAGGGCTCTCCTACCGAGCACAAAGGTGAGGAAGGTGTGGTAGCACAGCAGCAGCATGACACAGAGCACGGCTCGGAAGCTGTGTCCTGAGGCGCCCTCTTCCAGCTGCAGCAGGCCGTAGTCCTGGGGGACAAGGGGACAGGCTGAGGCCAGCAAGGCCTGGGCTCCCCAGGGCCCACCCTGAGACCCAGGGAGGGGCAGGGCCCTGGAGGTCACTGGACAGCTGTGAGGCCATTGCTGCTGGGGCCAGGATGGGAGAGCGCTGGCCCCTGGAGGCTGGGTCAGCTGCTCCGAGGCTGGGCACCCCTTGGGCAAGAGGCTGCCCCTCTCAATGCCTCAGCCACTGTCCTGCGGGGAGGGGACACGGCTGCCAAGGCCAGGGCAAAGGTTTGAGCCCAGGTGTCCCCCACCTCCTTCAAGCCCCTCCCCCACCCCAGTCCTCCATTTATTCACCTGTTCGGCCCATGGTGGACACTGAGGCCCTGAGCAGCCCCAGGTCTGGTAGGGGAAGGTGGAAGGACAAGGAGGCAGATAACCACAGGCTCAGGGCACAGAAAGGGCCATGGGAACTGCAGTCAGGGAGGACTTCCTAGAGAAGAAGGCTCCAGAGCCTGGCTGGGGAGCGAGAGGCCAGCCCCCACTTGAATCTCTGCCTGCAGTTTGCCTCTCAGTGTATTGTCCAAGACGTTCTTGATCTTTGTAATCTACAAATATGAGCTGCCTCACCTCTGCCTGAAACCCTCCACAGCTCCTCCACTTTCAGGAGAAAGATGGAGGCAGAGCAGGTGCTGGGGGTCTCTCCACTCTGGCCTCGCCGGCTGCATTGTCCCATCTTTCAGCCTTTCTCATGCTCTTTCCTCCCATCATCATCCTGAAATCCTACTTGTGACTCAAGAACCTTCTTAAGGGAATGCTGAGATAGCTCAGCAGGTTGAGCGCTTGCCCTGTAACCACAAGGTCTAGGGATCGAATCTTAGCCCCAGCCCTGGACGCTGCAAACCTATATGCTAAGCTGAGGCACAACTGTAACCGCTGGGATGACGGTGAAGGTTCTCACCTCCCATGCGCCTGTGCAGCCCCACCTCCACCTGCGTGGAATGAAACTATATCACAGTTAATGATATACAGCTATGGTGACTGCTCTGGGCCCTCCCCTCTTCTCCCTTACTTTCTCTCAAACAATAAAATAAATCTTAAAAAAAAAAAAAAGAAGAACCTTGTTAAGACAAAAAACCTGAGAGGGATCTGTGGAGCCTCCTGCTGGCCAGTGTCTCCCCAGGCTCAGGCCACGGACCACAGAATGCAACCAAGGTTTTGGAGGCCCGGAGACAGGCATGAGGAAACACAGTCCCAAGTGAGGGTCTTCCCTCCTCAGTTCTCTGTCTGTCTTTCTGACAGTGACCAGGACACCTCAGTCCTGTGCTGGTGCATGTTCAACATCGCTGTTGCTCTAAGCTCCCTTTCTCACAGAGAGACAGCCTTTGCAGAGCACACCAGCGAGCTGGGCCTTCGTAAGATTGCTTGGCCTTCATCATATTTATTATGTTCTTAGCATGCCAAGCAATAGAGGTTTTCTGTGTACGATATTTCCTTTAAATAAATTTAAGTGAAAAAAATAAGTCACTCCTCAGAAAATAATACAGAAATAACAATGCAGAGGTCCACGGGCATGGCAAAACTGTGGATGGGCCAGAGGAAGTTCAAGTTTGACCTGGTCTAAAAAAGACCCTTTGTTTTAATGAAAAGAGGTTCAGAGTCATAGGGAGAAAGGAACGCCTTCCAGGCCAAAGCTCCTTCCACCACAGAGGCCTCCTCCACCAGGGAGCCCTCCCTGATCTGCTGACACCTGCTACTCAGGCATCTGCCCTCAGCAAAGATCCAGTGAAGTGAGTCCTCTGCTTTCTGCCCTCAAGGCCCCATACACAGTCAGACTCCCCTTGGGCATCTCCCTGACCAGAAGGTGCTCCCAGGGGATGGAACTTGCTCCAGGTCTTCTGAGGGGAGAAGGACCCAGTTCCTGACACCTGAGAGTCTCAGAGAACACACCCTCAGGCATCATCCTTCACACCCACCCTAATCCTGTGAGGGGCCGGCAGGGCTCACTGGCCCCATTTGACTGGAGAGGAGACTGAGACCCAGAGCAGTTTGGGCTTTGTCCAGGGTCACACAGCAAGGAGGGCTGAGCCAGGCCCCGCAGCCCCTCACCCCACCCCATCAGCCAAGCTATAGTCCTGGGGCTGAGTAGGTCAGAGCCCCCAAAAAGCAGGTGGCTGGTTACCTTGTTTCCTGAAAATCCCACAAACTCTAGCAGCCGCAGGATCCTGGTAGGAAGCATGGACAGTGTCTGCAGAAACAGAGGCAGGTGCGCACATGGAGGGGTGGGGGCCGCCCCTCCCACTCCCCAGACCCCAGAGTCCTGGGGGTAAACCCAAGGGTGCAGGCCCTGTCTCTGTAATGTCCCCAAGTTTCCATAAAAGCCACCTTCCCCACATGGGGAAGCACTAAGCGTGACAGGAGCAGACTGTGTCCGAATCCTGGTATCACCAGCTGGACACACACACACATACACACACACACACACACACACACACACACACACACACACACACACACACCACAGGTCCTTGGCTAGGAGCCTAGGAGCAAGCACAGCTCTTCTGAGCCTCCCAGCCTCGGCTCACACCGTTCCCTCTGCCTAGAACGCCCTTCCCCTCCTGGACGACTTCCCTCACCTACGGGTCCTTCAAGATCCGCTCAAATACTCCCCGCTCCATGAAAGCTCCCCAGCCCCCCTGGAAGGAGCTTGGCTCCACGCTCCCTGTGGGTCATCAGCTGCTTCTGGGCTTGTCTCCTCTCTTGCCACTGTACCACGTTTAGCCATCAGCTCTTCAGGGCAGAACGGGTTCTGATTTATTGTGTTTGTCCATTTCTGATGCTATAAATGCTGCCACCACGGTGGGTTTCCAGCTTTGAACTTGACTTGGGAAGAAATGCACAGCGAGGACTCTGGAGCCAGCTCCCACCCTCTCCCCACCCGAGCTGTGAGGGCTGGCAACATGTCCTCTTCACTGCTAGGTCCCTGGGCTGGCCCAGCGTCGGGCATGGCAGCCCTGCAGAGACCATGTGTGGGGCAGGGATGTGCAGGGGTGCTTAATCTTGAGCACAGACACTGTGGACATGGGGAGGGACATTCCCACTCACCAGGTTGAAGGCGCCCACCCCGAGCTTGACTCCTCCTTCAAAGTGCCTGTGGTTCTCTCCTTTGCAGTATTGTGAGGACTGCACGAGGTTGTCCAGCTCCCTGCAGAGAGATGCAAAGTCCTGTTTCAGGCACAATTTAGGGGCTGGGTCCCATTCCAGATGGGTCTAGGTTGCCCCCACAGCCAGCTGGACTCAGAATTCCCTGCTGGTGGATTTATAACAGCTCTGGAAATCCAGAAAGCTGATATTCAAAGAAGTTCTAACTCCACCTCCCATCATAACACATGCCTGGTTCCTAACTTTCAGCCATATTAGCCCCAGCATACCTGCACTATCCAAATCTAGGCATTTGCTTATGCTCTGCATTCTACTGAGAACAGTGTCTCAACCTTGGCACTACGAACATTTTAGGTTGGGTAATTGGGTGCGGGACTGTCCTGTGCATCATAGAATGTTTAGCAGCATCCCTGGCCTCCACTTACTAGATGCCAGGAGCAACCTCCTCCAAGTTGGGACAACCAAAATGTGTCCAGAGATGGCCAACTGTCTCATGGGGAAGGGGCAAAACTATCCCCAGTTGAGAACCACTGGGCTAAACCCCAACACCCCCGCTTTTAAGAAGTCTTCCTGGAATCCCTTGGTTGGAATCCAAGCCTCTTTCTGCTGGTCACCAGCTGTACAGAGCTCATAGCCCAGCCTGCCTGGGGCAGGACAGAGTCTCTGAAGATGTGTCTGCCTTCTTCCAAGGCCATGAGCATCTTGAGGGCTGCAAGCACCGACTGAGGCCTCTCTGTGCCACCAAGCTGCTGCCCTCACAACTCTCCCTCTAAGGGACAGACCCCTGTTGAGTCATTGTGAAGTTAAGGAGAGACTCAAAGAAAAAGAACCCTGAGGTCTGATTAACTCTGGAGTTTAGGGAAGGTTTCCCTGAAAACTGAGAGATGAGAGGGATGAGCCTGGCCCAGAAACTATGTTCCGGTCAGAGAGAAGGGCATGTCCAAAGGCCCTGAGGTAGGAATGCGCTTGGCAGGTTTGAAGAACTGAGGGGAGGCCTTAACATCTGAAGCAGAGTGGGGTGGGAGATGTGGCAATGAGGGCAGGGGGGGCTGACTTGGCAAGGACCTAGGACTTTATTCTAAGAGCAGAGGAGCCTCGGGAGTTGGCAGGGGGTGACTTAATCACCCTGGCAGCTGGTGGGGAGACAGGAGGGGCCAGAACAGTTGTCTGGCTTCCAGCAGAATCCCAACACAGACCCACAAGGCATGTGGTGCCCACATACTGCACAGTGTGTGATATATTCCAGCCATATCAAACTTACAATATCTCTGCAGGGAAGCAGTCCCGTTAAAAGAGGGCGGCGTCCCATTAAGTGAGGAAAATAAAAACGATAGTCTCAAGTCAATTCAAGTCAACTTTTAATGGAAAATGATTTTTAGTTCCAAACTTGGGGAGAAACTGGGCTTTCAGAGCTTTTCTGATTTTGGAATTGTAGGTATCTGGGAGTGTGCCATGTTGGGTAAAAGTGCTCTGCACTGAGTCTTCGTTCTTTCATTCATAAACATAGCTTCTGCCTGGACCAGTGCTGAGATGGCACAGAAGTGATCTGGCCCTTGGGAGCTCCCATCTTAGGGAGGGAGAGAGGATGGAAGGGAGGGTGTGTGTGTGTGTGTGTGTGTGTGTGTGTGTGTGTGTGTGGAGGGGTCATGCCATCCTTATCTACTGTAGAGGTCAAGGAAGGCTTCATGGAGAAAGTGGCATTTGGGCTGGGCCTTAACGGATGTGTAGTTCTGCTGTTGCTCTCAAAATTATCGGCAGTGTGTCCTTCCACCTGCCCCCACCAAACCAAGCTGTTTGTGCAGAATCTGCGTCTTATGTTCCCCTAGCACAGGGTCAGGCACAGAGTAAGCTCCTAGGAGAACCAACAGATATACCCGGAAAACCAGGCAAAGAATATTCTAGAAAACAGGTCCTGAGAGGGTAGAAATATGCCTGAAGTCATATGGCATCTAGCTTCCTGCCTCCAGCGAATGCTCTCTACCTCCCACAAAGCAGCCTGCGTGGCACAGGGTAGCAGATACTGTGCCCCAGGCGCCCCAGGCAAGCCCCACTCACTCACTTGTAGGTCTGGTAGCTGTTGCGAACTTTGATGCCACCTTTGATGAAGCTCACCATGTTCTCATCCTGCAGGAGGGAGAGATGCTAAGAGCTGGGCCTGGCTGGGGAGGCACAGGCTTGAGAAGGTTCACACAAGGCTCTGGGCCCTGCCTGCCCCTCCCTGGGTCCAACTCTACCAGGGTCCCTGAGGGGATGGGGTCAGAGGTCAGCCAAACTAGGCCTCCCTACCCCTGGGACTTGAGATGAGGGTCTTGTTTGCCACACAAGACCTCCAAAACGCCCAGGGCTTGACCACACCCCCTTTGGCAGCCTCGCATGTACAAATGCTCCGTGCTTAGAGAAGGGCCTGGAGGAGACGCTGCTGGGGCTCACAGGGCCTCCTCTAGGTGGACGAACTGGGGAACGAAGAGGAACGCCCGTTTTTAGATTGGCTGTGCTTTCCACAACATGCTGGCATTTATCACTTCTGAAATTTAAAGCTCCAATTCCTGCGGCCCACCCAGCACCTCCACTCCTGGCTGTACATCCAAGAGAAATGGATGAACACGGCTGCGGAAGTCCCCTTCAAGAGTGTTCACTGCACCACTGTGTAGAGCAGCCAAGAACCAGAAACAACCCAAATGCCCTTCAGCAGGGGAATAAACAAACAAACTGGTGTATTCACAGGAGAGAATATTACACAGCCATCTCAGACCAGGTGAGGAAAGCAAGGCCCACACAGCTGGAAGCCTTCGGAAGCTTGAAGCCAACTAAAACAATATGCTGTTCAGTCATGAACAGGAAGACGAGAACATTATTTTTTAAGAATAGGGTGGGGAACGATAAACATAAAACTCTAGCTAGGGGTTCCTGTCTGTGGAGGGAGGAGGCAACAGGGTGGGGCGGGGCCCAGAGGGAGAGATTTGCTAGCAGTGTTCTGCTCTCTAATTGTGTGGGGGGGGGGCTGGGCGGGGCGGGGGGTGTTTGTGTGCATTTGTTTATTTATTATATGTAATACTAGAATAAACAAACAAAATAACAGGCCATTCATGGCGTAATTATTACTGTGATCCTAATGAAGAATTAGGATTAATCCAATTCTAATCACTAGAGGTCCAAAAAGATAGAAAAATAGCTAACAAAAATAAACAGTACCCCAATAATAAAATTTATATGTATTTCTCCACCCCAATACACATATTTACATGATAACTAATAGGATAATTATAACTCAGGCTTTTTGGTGAAATTATGAGGTGATGGTTCTCATAATTACCACTGTGTGGTAAGAAGCATAGGCTCCTAGTCAACCAGATCTGGGTTCAAATTCTAGGCCTGCCATTTACTAACCACATGAACCTGGGAAAACGACGCCTTCTCGCAAATCCTCCCCTTCGAAGGCCTATGAGGTGACTGTTAGAGTCACTGAGCCTCAGTCATCGCCTGAACCCCAAGGGGGCTGACATATGTAAATGTCTGTAAGAGCAAACATGCCTTGTGTGTAAGGTATGCAAAAACTATATACCTACAATGTATGCATAAAGCCTGGTATGTCGTAAGTGCTACAAATCAACTTTTTGAAAGAATCAGTCAAACTTGTTTGTTGAATACATCAAGTATAAAGCAGGCTTTGTGATCATGCCTGTCACCCCTTGTGACCCTCAGCAGGACAAGCGTGGTGACAAGGTGGAAGCACACCCTGGTAGTGGATGAGAACACAGGAGCTCAGGGTGGAGGGGTAAAGCCCATCACCTCTGCACTAAGCCTGGCCAGGGCGAGGTGTGTTGGAGTCACTGAGCCTCAGTCATCGCCTGAACCCCAAGGGGGCTGATAGTGGCTGCCAAAGGCCCTTCTGGCGTGGACACAGTGATCCCTCTTCTGAAATCCCCAGGCTACTTGTACAAGCAGAAGGTTCCTACCTGCAGGAAGGTCAGGGCTGCTCTCTGCAGCAGGCATTCTGCATAGCAGACCTCAGCGTGGATTTCCTCTGCAGGGAAGAACACCAAAGCCCTGCGGCCTCCCAGGACTCTTGGCAGGAGGCTTGGGCCAAATTCTCCCGCCCCCACTTTTCAAAGAGCGAAGGCTGCCTGAGTCGCCCTCTCCCCAGCCCCATTCATCTTATCACGCAGGTCTTGTTTTCATAGCATTCACCCTTATCCCAAATTAGTTTCTGTCCCCCCACCTTGTCCTCCACCTGTCCTCCACCTCCCACCCACAATGTCAGCACAGGGCCCTCAGCCTGCTCTCTTGTTCCCCAAGCGTCACCATGGTGCTATGCACCAACACCCTCCCACAGTGCCCAGTAAGGAGCAGGCTCTGAGTTGAACTCATGAATGAAGAAAATCCTGACCCAGGAAAGCTGTGGGGTAAGGCAAGGGGACCCCACACAGGCCAGGAGTCAGGGAAGACTTCCAGAAGAAAGGACATTTGAGTTGAAAAAGGAGTGAAATGATGAGACAGGAAAAGCTTTCTAGGCAGAGACTCAGGAAAGCCCAACAACTCAGATGTCAGCGGACAGACCCCTAAGCCACAGGTGGTTAAAATGGGGTCAGGTGGGGAGAGATTGATGGGGAGAAATAGATGAAGGGAGGCGGAGGACCACTGGCAAAGAGCCTTGAACACTGGCATGGGGTCCTGTGGGCAGCAGAGAGCCCTGGAAGGTATGAGGAAGGGAGTGACAGCATCACATGCACTGTTTCTTGCTGAAAACTTCTAGCACTCTCAAAGTCGGGGAAGGCCATTTGCCCCTGTGCTGAAGAGCCCCAAGTTCCTCACGGGCTGCTGCTCCCTCCAGGACAGCCACATGTGGTCACGACACAAAACTGCCACCTAGATTCTGGCAGCCCCGACCATCTCTTCTGCTGCTCCCAGCAGTCTCGGCCCAGTGTGTCAGCTTCTAAAGCCGCTTTGCCTCTGGGGCACCAGAGACCACTGCGATCACCCAGCAAACCTAACTGCACACACAGCGCTAAGCCCACCCTGAGCAACAAAGCATACGGACCTTGTGGCAGAGTGTTCTTCCCTGGACTTCCAGCTCCTTAGCAGGTAAAGCCATCATGTTAAGTGAGTCCCGTCTGCCCACCCCTGAGAACCACTCCTCAAAAGGCCCAAGTTTGACCCATCTGTGTCCCGGCATCTAGGCCAGGGCTGAGCCCCTTCAGGGACCACTAGGAGGATAACGCCCCCTTCCTGCCCCTCCCTGGGCCTGGAACTGAGCTGCCTGGGGACAGCAGGGTAGAGAGGACATCCTGGGTGCCACACCTTCCGTGAATTGGTCCATAGTGGGGCGGTGCACCAGGTTGCTGAAGGAATCTGTTACAGAGGACTTCTTCCGGTGCCTAAAGAGACAAAGGAGACTTGGATCATTCTGTGAAGGTGAGTGAGGGGCCCAGGTGGGCTCTGACTGCTTCTTCTGCCTCTCCCACCAGACTCCACACGAGGAACTCTGGCAACTTCCCCAAATCTATGGCTTTCTCAGACCCCTGCCCTTGCTGTTGTCTCTGCTTGCAGTCCTTTGCCCCTTTTCCCTCTGCTCGTAGTCACCCTTCAGGACCTGCTCTGGTGTCGCTTCCTCCAGGAAGCCTTTCCTGCTCCTCCAGCTGGACCCCCAGGACCCCTTGAGTTTCCCTGCCTCACGCTGGGACATTACTGTCTCTCCAACCAGGCAGAGTGGGCATCACAAGGGCCCAGGTCTGACGATTCCCTGGGCGGCCGGTGGCCAGCACAGGGCCTAGCCCAGCGCAGCATGAGTGTGCGCCCTATGAATGATGACCACCTGTACATAAACGTTCAGGATTTATTGGCTCATTAATTCAAGCAGTTAGCATGTACTGAGCACCAATTACGCACTAGGTCCTGTGACTGGTGTCTTCATTCAGTCCCTACAACAACCCTATCCCAAAGCACACCCATTTCATAGATGAGGAAAGTCAAGTTCCAAGAGGGACTTGCCCAAGGTCAAAGAGTTTTATTAAATGACAGCTGGAATCCATCTTCTCCCAATCAGGCCTGGGCTCTGGGAGCCTCTCAGTGAGGGCCTCAGACCACAAGGCTCCTGAGGCAGTGCTGAGAGGGACAGCTCTCAGCACTTGGGGACATGCTCTCTTAGCCAAAAGGAGCAGCATGCATAATGGCATTTTTAGGCACTGAAACAGGCCAAGGTGACAGAAGGATAAGCCTCACACCCCCTCATCCTGCCCACCCCGTGATCTTGACCTCTGACACAGCAACTGCGCCTCCTTCATCATGTTTCCAGCGAGCAGGATGTCCTGCGGGTCAAAGGTCATCATGGCCTGCATCTCCAGGATGGTGGCATATGTCAGCGAGTGGTACATGCTCTCCTTGGTTCTGCCAGAAAGAAAGGACATGAGAGTACAAACTCCTAGAACTCCAGAGGTACCAGTAGCTGGCCCTGTGTCAATCATCTACTTTCCCCTCTCCCACTCTGCATGGGGGGAAATGGAGGTCCAGGGAGAGGGAGAGACTTGCTCAAGGTCTAAAGTTCTCGGGAAGCCGGGTTGGCTCAGCGGGTTAAGCACTCACTTTGCAGCCCTGAGGACCCAGGATCAAGTCCTGGCCCCGGCCAACTGTGCGGACCCATATGCTGAACTGGGGTGTGCTTCCCATGTGGGAGGCCCCCAGTTCAGTTCTCACCTCCCAATTGGGCCCCTGGCTCAAGGGGGCGTGCCTCCCATTTGGGAGGACCCTGGTCCAGTTCCTAACCTGCACGGCCCCGCCCATGTGTGTGGAACAAAAACTGAAGACATACAACTATGGAGACTGCTTTGGGCCCTCCTCCTTCTCTCTGTCTCTGTCTGTCTCTGTCAAAAACAATAAAATCTTAAAAAAAAAAAAAAGTGGTCGGAAGTCCTCAGATGCCAGCTGACTGGCCCTAAGTGATCTGAGCCTCAGTTTCTCTTCTGTTCTGTAGAGATAGCAACATCAAGGCTGCTGTGAAGACTCAAAAAAGGGCTTAGCGTTGTCCTGAGGCCACGCTTTCCTGGGCCCAGTGCCCACCTCTTACCTTTGCCTCACCTTCCATAGGTGGCACTGCAGTCCTGTCTGTGGGGTCTCTTCTATCCTCAAGCCCCACCACTGCTTGTCCCGTCCTTGTTCCCTGGACCACTCTCACCTCCCGCCTCTCCCCATTCCATCATCTGATCATGCTACTCTCTGGTTAAACCTCTTTGCTCAAACCCCCCTGTAACTTCCACATCCAGGAGATATAATGCTTGGGTGCGGGGCTCCACACAACACAGGCCCCACCCGCCTTTCCAGCCCAGGCCTCTTGTCACTTTTATTTCTGCCCTGGGATCTGGTCACATTCAAGCACACATAACCTTCCTGAGAAAATCCCACACTTGCCCTCCTCCAGGTCTTTGCCCATGCTGTTCCCCTGGCTTGAAATGCCTTTCCCCAACCCACACATCCTCCGACTCACTTGTCAAGGCCTCTGAATGTCTCAACGACCACCGGGAACCCAGGGCTCCCTCCTCAGGGAGCACGTGTCTGTAACTGCTCACACTGAATGACATCAGCAGAGGCTCAGATGTCTCCCCAGACTGGGCAGCTCAGGGACAGAGCGTGTGTGGGCCTCATCTCTGCCCTCAGCACAGTGGGACAGGGCCAAGCGAGCCTGCCTCTGGAAGCCTCCCCTGCAGCCTCCCTGCTTCTCTACAGCCCCACGTGTCTGTGTAACACGTGAAGAGAGAGCAGACAAGGAGGGAGGGGAACCATGCTAGTCCCTCTCTACATGGGAAAGTCATAATGTGTCTAGGCCTTGACTTACGCTTCTGCAAAATGGGAACAAATGCTGGCCTGCCTGGTCCATGGGGGGCTGGCTGGGGAGCACTCTTGCCTGGCACACAGTAGGTGCTGCAGCGGTGTCACTCCCTTCCCTACACCCCCTCGTTAATTATTTACAAACCTTGATGCCAGGCTTATGCTGGAAACTTCAGGGCAAAGAGAGGACAAAGGTTTATAGACTGTTCTATTGTGTGATCACATAACTTTACCCATTTTTCTGCCTTTCTCGTTCACAAAACACCTCTTTAAAGTAAGTTGCTGTTTTACTTCTGGGTGACCCTCAGGTGATATTATCCTTGGGAGTCAAAGGTTTCTGAAGGAAAACAATGGTTCGTCCACTCCTCGCCAGCCCTGGTAGCTGTCAGGACACCTGCCAGGTCTTTGCTAGAACTGCTTAATCTGAGGGCAGCGGCTTGCAGAAAGGAGACCATGGCCTGCGGTGTGGGGAGGGCTCGGGATTCATCTTCTCTCAGACACAGATTGGAATCTTGGTCTTGCTAGTTACCAGCTGCATGATCCTGGTGAGTCCTGAAGCCTCTGTGAGCCTCAGTTTTTCTCCTCTGCAAAATGGATACGATACCCATCCTCTCCTAAAACTTTGGGTGGTTTCAATAGCCTAGGTCCATATCGCCAATAAATGTGAGTCCCTCTGTGTCCTGCCAGGGTCAGGGGTCATTGCCCTGGATAAAAGCTTTCCCCTTGGGGAGGGATTTCTCTAGTAGCACACAGACCATGCCTCCCCAGATGGAGTCCCACCAGGCTTCTCTAACTCTCAAGCCCTTGCCTTCTTCTGCCTCTTCCCTAATCCCTGCCCCCCAGGCCTGAGGCAGTGGCCTCAGTCCCACCCAGTCAGTCTCAACTGCTGAGTCCATTCTGGTGCTGGACCCAGAAGGAGGAACAGCCCCGCCTGGGCAGCTGGCAGGCAAAGTGGAATTTCTAGTCTAAGATCCAAAGCCACGCCATCCATGCTCCTGCGGCTGGGAATCCTGGCCCCCCTCCAGCCCACCACCCCGAAGCCCTACAACTACGCTGTGGACTTGGATTTGGGGTAAAGAGGTATCACAGCCCCCCTGACCTCCGACGCTCCACAAAGTTCTCTTATTTGCACATACAGCATCCAGACCTGAGAGCAACCACCCCGTTTCTCCTCTGAGCTAGACCCAGCTCTGGAACACGATGCCTACTGGGATTTCACCTTCTGGGCCTAGGCTGGCTGTCAAGATGGGGAGGACACTGGGAGAACCCGCAGAAGAGCTGGTATTGGGACCAGGGACTCCTTGGAGGTCAGCTGAACCAGTGACCTCCAGTCCTTCCCTCGTCTGCCAGCTGCCAAAGTTCAGGCCCTTGTCAGCCATCCTGTCCCCACCCTCTTGCCCCCTGCCTCTAACCCAACCCCCTCTGGTCCTTCCTGGGCCTCCCAGGTCCAGCCTAAGGCCCCAGTGCTGAGGCCCTCTTTGGGTGAGGCTGCCCTAGGCTGGAAGGCCCAGGGAGTCCCCCTGCCTCCAAGTCTTACTTCTCCCTCATTAAAGCCCCCCGCACTTCCTGGTCTTCTTAGACCCCACCTTACTGCCCTCCTCTCCAGCCCAAGCACCTTCTAGGGGACTCATACCCCCAGCCCACCTTCTGTCACCTTGCCTTCTCCCTCCTGGGACCCGCTGCAGCTTTCCTCACTCCACCCAGAGGTTGAGTGTCTGTTCCTCAGATGCACTAAACAACCTGCGTTCCTGCTAGGCCTTTGCACAGGCGACTTCCTCTGCCTAGAAGTGCCCTCTCCGTCTGGCTGACTCCTTCTCATCCAGCCTATCTCAGCTTAAATGTCACTTCAGCAGGGCTGGCTTCATGGCTTGTGATCTGTGCAGTTACATGGGTCCCGTGCCTAAAACGGCCGCATGCTTGGTTTCATGTTCTGTTGCTATCAGAAAATCCATAATGATTTTTGAACAAAGAACCCCTTACTTTCATTTTGCAATGAGCCTCAGATATAATGTGGCCAGTCCTTCCTAAAGGCTTCCCAACCAGCCCCTCCCATGTGAATGGTGGTCCCCGTATCACTCCTGGCACCCCTGACTGCTTATTTCACTGTGTCCCTGTGGAACCCTGAGGACAGCCCGCACCTTGCTCAGTACTGCAGCCCCAGAACCCGGCATGCTGCTGGGCACAGGCAGACACACATGAGGTTTTGATGAATGAACCAGCAACAGGTGCCCAGCCACCCCAATCCAGGGATCACACCTTGACCTCATCACAATCCCACTGAATGGCTCTGCCTCTGTAGTCTTCAATGATACCACCCATCCTCCCAAACACACCTCCCCTGCTTCCCACTCTTGCTCAGCGTGCCCACTGCCCCTCCCCCACCCCGCCTGGCTTCTGTTCCTGACCCAACTTACTTCTTCATACTAGCCACTCATCAAAATACTCACTGCTGAGCCTTCCCACCTCCTGCTGCCCTCAGTTAAAACCCCCACCCAGGAGCCACACAACTGCTCACTTTTCTCCCTGCCAACGCTGGAGGAAGCCACCAGCTTCAAAGACAGGCACGCTGAGTGGGGACCACCAACCGTGGCTAGACCTGTCATGCTACTTAGGATCTTCTCCCCCGTCCCTGTCACCCCACCAACACCAGCCTGCCCCTTCACTCTTAAGATTTATTTATTTTTATTGTTTTTGACAGAGAGAGAGAGAGAGAGAGAGAGAGATACGGAGACAGAGAGAAGGGGGAGGGCCCAGAACAGTCTCCATAGTTGCACATCATTGGTTTTTCCACATAGTTTCATTCCACAGAGGGGCGGGGCTGCACAGGGCAGGAACTGGGGTCTCACCCTGGTGAGAACCGAACTGGGAGCACTCCCCACTTCAGCATATGGGTCCTCACGGGCTGGGCCTGGGACTCGATCCTCGGTCTCTGGGCCTGCAAAGTGAGCACTTAATGCACTGAGCCATCCCGGCTTCCCCCCTTCACTCTTGCAGGGCGCTCAGCAGGACATCGCATGGACACACCCTGAACTCCTGCTCCCTGCACACACCCACTCTACCCCTTCACTCCCTCCTGGTGGAGAGGCAGGCATGAGGCCTCTGTCCACAGTAAACTCCTCCACCTGCTCAGGATCCAAGATGGCCCACAAGGCCGTGGGTTGTGGAGTTTGGGGGGGGGGGGGGGGGGGCTTGATTTGAATCCTGGCCCTGACACATATCAACCATAAACATTTTCTCATCAAGAAAAATGAATGGAGTAGCTACCATGTTCCAGAGACAGTACTCAGGGACAGACATAGCGTGAGGTAAAATACGCTAGAAGCGGGGATGACGCTACCAAAGATGTGACAAACTGAAGTGGAATAACGTTTCCCCATTGCATAGGATTGAGACAATTAAATGAGACACCATGTGTGCAATGAGGAACCTAACGAAACTATGAATGAAACTGGACACCAACATCCTTTAAAGCTTAACTAGCTGCGACTGGGGAGGAGAAGCCATGTTGAACAAGAATTAGTTTCTCTAGACCAGTGGTTCTCAGCAGAAACAGGGAGGTATTTTTTGCTACTCCTAACCTCTCCACTCCCCAATCCAGACGTTTGGCAATTTCTAGAAACATTTTTTGGTTGTCACAAGAGAGCAGGGGATGTGCTATTATATACTGTCTGGGGGAAAAGCTCGTAAACTCAAAAAGGAAGATAAAGAGAAGCTACACTGTCTTACACGTGAGGTAAAAAGTGGCCGCACGGGACACTGGGCTCTCTGTGGTGCCTCCTTTAGGATGCAGGAGGGTGAGGCAGACCCTCAATGAAGAGGGCCTGGGGGTGTCACTTAGAGAACCCGTGGTGGTTACAGCTAGAGGGCCTGGTGCAGCCATGGCATTCGTTTTGTTTGTTTTAAAGATTTATTTTATTGTTTTTGACAGAGAGAGATAGAGACAGAGACAGAGAGAAGGGGGAGGGCCCTGAGCAGTTTCCATAGTTGTACGTCATCAGTTTTGACCTGGTTTCATTCCACACAGGTGGGCTGGGGCCTCCCGCATGGGAGACACGCCCCCTCAAGCTGGTGGCCGAACCGGGGGCCTCCCAAATAGGAAGCTCACCCCAGCGAAAACCAAACTGGGGGCCACACACACCCCAGTTCAGCATATGGGTCTACATGGGTCAGGGTCGAGATTCAGTCCTCAGACTCGGGACTGCAAAGCGAGCTCTCAACCTGCTGAGCCATCCCAACTTCCCTGGCATCCACTTTTAACTTTCTTCTGCTCTCCATCTCTTATGTGGGCCCCCCGTCTGCAGGACAGTTGGAAGTTAGAGCAAAGTGTGGCCTGGTCTTAGCAGGGCTTCAGGGGGCGATGGGAGAGGCCAGCATCTGTAATTAGGATGGAGCAAAACAGGCTGAACAGCTGTGGCCCGGGGCAGTGTGGCCAGTGAGGGACGGTAGCTGTAGTCTGTGGTCCAGGGCCAAGCGAGGGACAGGTAATGACCAGGATGGAAATGGAGCCGGGGAGCCTTCCAAAAACCCTGGAAGGGGAACCTGGATGTTTGGTGATGAAGCAGGAAGAGGCTTAGCCTGCCTCGGATGGTGGCCACACTCTTGCTGCAGACTCCGGTTTGCCTGGCCCTGCCCTACTGCAATCCCAGACCCCCTCAGAGGGTGAGGGTGAGGCATGGAGACTGCTGCCTGAGGGACTGTTGGAAAGCTCTTCAGGATCATCACACCCTGGAACTCCTACCCCGCAGAAGCTGGCCAGTGACCCTATAGGGAGAATAATGGGTCAGTTAAGTCTAGAGAAAATGAACAGGTCAGGCTTGGGAACTTGGGACAAGTCCTTGCTTCTCCTGGGGGGTTGGGAGAACAACCTAGGCAGAGGACAACCTAGAGCTGATAAGAGGGCATTAAAGGTAAGCAGGTGGTAGACCCTGGCCCCTCACCCCAACCCCAATGCCAAAATGCAGGTGCTGATGGGGTCTCTGTCCAGGCCAAGGCATGGAAGATTCTTCCCTGGAGAAGCTGACATGTAGGCGAGCTCTCGGCCAGATCATCCCAAAGCCGATGCCACCCATTACAAGGCTGCTTGGCCTGGACTTTCCAGTTGGCCTCTGAGTGCACTCGCTCCTAAGTAGGACCATACAGACAGCCAGGGACCAGCAGACATTAAGGACAGCCCCCCACCCACAAGAAGAGAATTCCCCTCACTAAGGAGAGATAGGGAGCCTATAGAAAGCCGAGATTATGCAGGAAAAGAATAAAACATTTTTAAAAGAGATAATATTCTGTGATAATAACAACAACAACAACAATAAATACTTATGAGAGTGTTCACTACATGGCAAGCTCTGTCCTAAGGACTCTCATATGTCAATATAGATATTATGTAATGGATTGAGTGTGACCATAAACCAAGAATAACATGGTTTGTTTGTTTTTTGGGGGGTGGGGGTGGGGGGCAGGTAAGAACAATGAGAAATAGTAAGAAATAAATCATATGATTACAGAAATAAAGAAAAGTCAATAGAAGGAGTTAATGATAAAATTGAGATCTCCCAAAAATCAGAGAAAAAAAAGATAAAGAATTGTGAAGTGGGGGGTAAGGGCAGGTAAAAGGCTTAGAAGAGGACTGATCCAGGAAGTCAAATTTCTGACTTAAAGAAGCTCAGGAAAGAGAAACAGAGCGTGGAGGAATCATGAGAGAATTTCCTAGAACTGAAAGACAGAGTCTCAGATAAAATGTACCAAATAAAAAAGCTCTATAATCCAGCACATCATAGTGATTTCAGACTAGCAGGAATAAAACAGAAGATCCTAAACATTTCTGGAGAGGGAATAAAGATCACATGCAAAGTAAGAATTACGGTCCTCATGGCTATAGTAAATTCTACAAAACAAGGTACGATGCCTTCAAAATTCTGAGGGGTGGATTATATTTGTGCAAGTCTTTTTAAAGAAAATTTTAGAGGACATACTCTAGTAAAATGAGGGAGGATACAAGAGAAAGCTGGGATCAAGCAAAGAGGAGAGAGGCAAAGGGAGATCCAAGAGACAGCTGGGAAGTGGCCAGGAACACATCTGTCCTCCAGGGGACAGGTTTCCAGGAAAAGGAGGAACTGAGATCTTATCTGATATGTCTGAGCATTTAGGGAAAAACTCATCATAGCATGAACTGATGGAGTGGTTATAAAGCGTTCAGGATAAAAGTATAGCAAAGTAGGCAAATGAAAAAACGAGACAATTATTAACTCCAGAAAGGAAATGTAATCTTACAATGTACAACTTGTCTCTGCAGTGAGCATAAGTTATATAGTTATAATAATGTAAACACTGATTATTGATTTAGCCAAATATTGTGATATGATGATAAGAGAAGAATGAGGGAGGGGAGACAGGGTAGGGGTATAAGTAAGCTACATTCTTGTCTGCCAATAGATGACGTTTAAAAATAAGAACGAATAAATTTTATCTCAATATAATTTGCTTTTGAAAAACTGAAAAAGTGGAGTATAGCATATTCTACTGCACTAAAAAAAAAGAGGAGTAGAAGCATATTATTTAGAAATAAGGCAGTAAATGCTAGAAGAAATGGCTAAATGACTAACCGTCATTATTACCCTAAAAAGCTTGAATAAAGACAAGTCAAGTCTTTAGTGCTTTGGGGAAAAATAAAGAAAAGAGGCTGTGTTAGAACTTATGGGGAGATACCCACCGTGGATCCAATAGGAAATCAAAGTGGAAGGGAATCACAACAGTGACCTTAGAGTGGACATATCTGCTCTCAACTGTGGAATGGGAGTCCCATTTATGGGACTCTGAATGGGTCACAGTGATCCAGAAGGCTGAAGGCGTTCAGTTACATGGGGATCCTCTCACATAAGACCCCTGGTTCTCCATGACCCAACACCTCCATTCTTTTTTTTTTTTATTGTTTTTGACAGAGAGAGAGAGAACTGAACTGGGGGCACTCCCCAGTTCAGCACATGGGCCCGCACGGGCCGGGCTGGGATTCGATCCTCAGTCCCCGGCGCTGCAAAGTGAGCGCTTAAGCCACTGAGCCATCCCGGCTTCCCCAACACCTCCATTCTTATACTCACATGTGGGCTAGCACAGGCATGCGTGCGCACACACACACATGTGCACACACACATGCGCACGCGCACACACTCAAACGCGCAAAGCCAGCCTGGGCTTAAGTCTCACCTGGGCTTGAGGTAGCTGAGTGCTTCTGAGAACTGGTTGGTGAGGAAGAGGTCCAGGGCGGTCATACACTGGTCCAGGGCCTCATGGAGGCTGCCCACAGGAGTCCTGATGAGAAAGAGATGGGACGTGACCTGGGAGTCCTCAACCCCACTCCTGGCTGGAACAGAGCCCACTTGACCTCCCTGGTGGGCCTTGGATGCCTGTTACAAGCTCCTGCAGGCTGCCCACTCTGTACTGAGACACAAGGACAATAGGGATCTACCATTAAGTGTTCCTAAAGGTGGGAAGAGAGCAGAATGGGGTATCACCTGAGATCAGATGGAGATCGTTGGGTAGGGGCCAAGAACAGGGGGCCAAGGAAGCCTCAGGAATGCACTCTTACCTCTCATAAGGGTAACAGGAGTCTTTGTGGCCCTTCTGACCCATTGGGCTTTCTTGCCTTACCCGGCGCACACAGCCCACCCACTAAATTCCACTTCTGGCCTTTCTTCCTCCTACTCTAGGCCTCTCCTGCCCTCCTCAGGCCTGCACTCTAGAACCCCAGAGACACTGGTCACAATGGGCTGGAGTGGGCAGGGGACCTGTAAGAGCTCAAGGGTCCCCTTCCCAATGACAGCTCTCATATACTCCAGTCCTTACACTTCTATGAATCACCTTCTGACATAATTTTTTTACTTATTTTTGTATTTTTTGTCGGTCTCCTTTCACTAAACTAGAAGCTTCCTACGTGTAGGAATCTTTGTTTTGTTCAGAGTTGTATCCCCAGCATCTAGTATCTGGTACAAAGTGAGTTTTTGATAAATGCCTGTTAAGAAATTAATAAATGAATAAGACTAGGAGAGCAAATCTCTGACCTTTCTGGACCTCAGCTTCCCCAAAATGAGAGATGAAACTAGGAGATCCCCAAATCCTTTGTGACGATCTTGGGACTATATCATCTCAAGAGGTCTCCTGAGTGAGTGAAGGTTCCAAAATGGGCCTCGATGAGCTCGCTCAAAGGAGAGCCTTTTCCCTACAAGTAAGTTAAGAGAAAGTCCCCTCTCCACTAGGTAAACTTGTACACATACTTTAAGGCCCAGCTCTAATGAATCCTCCTCTGTGATGTATCAGCACATCTTCCTATCAATCTGAACCGTGTCTACTTCAAAACTAACCTCTTGTGCATTGTCCCAAAGCTCTTCTTACCCAGTCTGTGCCACCTCAATAAACCACACTCCTCTACCCAGTTGCTCAAGCCATGAATCTACTAATCATCCTTGACACATCCCGCTCCCTAGTCTCCATCGTCTACTTCATCTACTCCATCCTGTCAATTCTACCTCCTGAACATCTCTTCACTCACCCCCTTCTATGCCCAGTGTAGACCACCATCATCTTTACCCAGGTCTGATGGAAGACTACCCATTTCACTCGTGCTCCCTCCTACCTTCTCTCTCTCTCTCTCAGACCATTTCGTTCTATATTTCACGTCTCATTGACATTTCTTTGACTCTCTCTTTTAGTGTCTGAGTAATTCCTTTAGATCTTTCATTTCACTAATTCTCTTTAGGAGTGTCTGACCTGTTACTTATTCTGAATTTTTCATTTCAATGATTATATTTTTCAGCTCTAGAGATTCCACTTGGTTCTTTTTCAAATCTGCTTAGCCATTTTGGGCAGTATTTTCTTCCTTGCTTATTGTTTCAAGTCCACCTTTGATTTCTTTACATACTTTAAACACAATTATTTATATTCCGCATATCATAATTCTAGCATCTTAAACTCTCAGTAAAACTAATTCTGCTATTTCTTGCTTCTGGTGCCTATTGCTCTCAGGGATTTGTTTCCTTGCATGTTTTGTAATTTTACCATCAGCTCCTACCTGACAGATCCCTTTGGGATGAGGACACATTCCTCCAGGAAAAATTTTCATTCACTTTGACCAGGTTCCCTGGGGAGCTAACACCATGAGACCACTTACGTAACTTTTTTATTTTAGTATTTCCAGGACTGCAAAGGTAGTGTGTATTCAAATCTAAAATTTGTGTGAGGGCACTATTTATAATTTTCTAAGGAGCCTTCTTGTCCCCACTAGAACTATTGTTTCCCTTAGTAGATACTTTTTTTCTTTTCCTTTTTTCTGTTAATGCCCTTATTCACTGAGGACACCCTCTGAAGGTCCCAGATTCAGGTGGCGGGGGTAGGGGGGCTAAGTTCCACTCCTCACACTGTGGCTGGGTGGGCCTAGGACCCTATTTCCCATCCCTTGAGTGGCTGTTAAAACGGAAGGTTCTGGGGTTTTGGAATTTGTAAATGCCTTCAGGATGCTGTGGCTTCATCTCGTTTACCAGCCTGATTTCAGGTCCCTCTTTATTCTTCATTTGAAAAAATTTCTGTTCCTTCTGTGGGAACTCAGGAATATATTTTTAAGGATGCTTCTTGCAACCCATTAGCCTCTACATAGCTTTTTCTTTTTTAAGGGAGCATATTAGAAGTGTTATTTCCTCTAATCTGTCCCTTTCATGATAGCCAATGCTATCTTTCTAAAACCCAAAAATGACCATGTCACACTTTTGGACTTGAAATCCTTCACTGACTTCTCATTACTCTTAGGATAAAGACCAAGTTCTTGTCCATGGCCAGAAAGGAAACAACCCGTCTCTCTCTTCGTGAGGCACAGACAGTGTTTTCCTTTGTGTCCAGGGCAGAGCCTAGTGACGGTGTTCAGTATACTCATCACAGTGAGAGGCAGTGAGCTCTTACGGGCTGGGCTAGGTGTTTAACATTCTCTCCTCAAGCCTTCCCTATGCTCTGTGAAGTGGGGTTATTGCGCTCACTGCAGATGAAGTGACTGAGGCACAGAGGAGAGTTCCCTTGGTCAAGGTCACAAGCCAAAGCATGGGTTCTAACCCAAGTTTCTGCCTGAGCCAGTGCCCAGCATCTCAGCCCCAGGAGGCCAAGCCCACGGTCCTAGCTTATGTCCATCTTTATATAAACAACTCCAGAGCCACGAGCCTGCCTCCCGTTTAAACCTGCACCCACCCCCACCTTCACCCTCTACCAAGGAAGAGGTTCTGCCTGTTTGGACTATCTAGTAAGAAAGAAGCACAGACAGATGGACAGACACTATATTCCCTCCCCTGGCAGCCCCAGCACCTCTTCAGCTTAACTGTAGTGAGGTGGGTGTGAGGTGACCTCTCCAGACTGAGAGCTGCTTCCGGGAGGTCCTGGGTCTAATTCCCCCCGCCCCCCCTCACACAATACCCAGTAATGTCCAGCTCTGGGCAAGGCCTAGGCCATGAACACAGAGCAGACACAGACCTGGGCCTGACCTCAGGGAGCTCACGGTCTATAGGAGACAGATACAGCCAGTGCAGGGACAGCCAGGGCCACCAGGGCTATGATCATGGGAATCACTGAGGCTGCAGAGGCCCAGAAGTGAGGGTGGGCACTCAAGAAAGCTTTCTGGAAAAGATGGCACAGAATTGAGGACAAGATGGAGAAAGAAGTCTAAGAAGGGGAAGCCGGGATGGTTCAGGGGGTTAAGCGCTCACTTTGCAGCCCGGGGACCGAGGATCGAATCCCGGCCCTGGCTCATGCGGACCCATATGCTGAACTGGGGTGTGCCCTCAGTTCAGTTCTCACTGGGGTGAGACCTCAGATCAGTTCCTGCCCTGTGCAGCCCCGTGCCCGCCCACCTGTGGAATAAAACTATGTGGAAAAACTGATGATGTGCAACTATGAAGACTGTGCTAGGTCCTCCTCCTTCTCTCTCTCTCTCTCTCTCTCTCTCTCTCTCCCCCTCTCTCTCTCCCTGTCAAAAACAATAAAAATAAATCTTTAAAGAAAAAAGAAGTCTAAGAAGGGGAAAGAAAGGGCTAGAGGCATGACACCATAGTGAGGAGGCATAGGCTATTGTGGAAGGCCTGCTAAGTGGAGGGTTAAAGGTGGGGTGTGGCTGGCTGGGGACTTCAGAAAGGCTGGGGACATTGGCCCCACGTGACTTAGTAACAGCATTAACAACCACCCCATTATTGCCATGAAAAATGACTAAGTTATCTAAATTGATGACTAATTATTTCACTCAGTCCTCCCACCAGACCTGAGAGGCAGGCGCTCTTATCTGCGTTTGACTGATAAGAAAGTGAAGACAGGAACCTAGTCCGCTTCTCCCGGGAGCCTGGGAGAAGACAGAAGTGCTTTCTGCAGAAGCAGCCTTGCCAAAACCTTTCTCCTCTCCTGGCTGTGACTGAGGTCCCCACTTCTCCACAGGTTGTCTCCGTGTTTTCAAGGTCTTTCTGCTCCAGGCCAGCTTGCCAATATATTCCTGAACTCTCAGGTGGTGACAGTGGCCTCTCCACTGTGCTGTAGGGAAATGAGAATCTGGGGGTAGGGGTCACTAAGCTGGACGGAGCATGAAGCAGGGCTGGTGGCCAATGCCAGGAACTTTGGCACAGTTGGGAAGGGTGGCTTGAGGGCCGAAACGAGGATGAAGCTGGAGGCCGAGAGGTGTCAGGGAGCCTGCAGCTCCCCACTCTCCCCTTCCCTCTAGCGTCCTTGCTTTAATCTGCCTGGAAGCTGCTGAGTGCCTGATGGCAGGGCTGGGTGGAGCTGGGGGACCCTCAGTTTCCACTGGGGACAAAAAAACCCATGCACTGACTCCAGTCAGGGTGAGGTGTGGGGGGGACAATGGAGGCAGGGGCCAAGACATCACTTAGCATAGACTGAAGTCAGAGCTGGTTTTTACTTCCTGCTCCACTATTCAGGGGCCACTCTGACTCAGAAGGTGAGGCAACATGTCTATGGGGACCTGTCACTTCCAAAGACACTTTTCTACATTGCCAATGTGATCGTGACTCTCCTTCCAAAGAATCCCCCTTAGCTGTGCATAAAGTCATGTGTTATGGAGTGCGGTGGCGTGGCCTCGTATAAGCGGGACTTCAAGAAAGCAGACAACCCTAGACTCAAGCTGCAGCTCAGCAATTACTTGCGAGAGAAACCTGGGAAAGTTCTTTAACCTCTAAGAGCCTGTTTCCTCACCAATGAAATGGGAGGTAGAGAATAGCCCTACCTGCCAGGGTTGCTGTGAAAAACAACTGAGACAACGTAAAGCACAATAAGAAGTACTCAGGAAATGTTGGAACGTGTTTTTTCTAAGATTATGTATTTCCATCCCCCCCGCCCTTTTTAATCGAGCAGCACTGCTTTTATAAGAAATTGAGGAACTTTAAAAGATTGAGTGTACATATGATTCAGCAATTACACTCCTATGAGGCAACCTAGAAGAATACTCACACATGTGCAAAGAACAATTGTATGAGAATATTCACTGCTTGAATAGCAAGACATGAGGAACCATCTCAATGTCCATCAAGAACTTAGATAAATAAATGAGAGTTTCTGTATCACGTGGTATATTATCTACATCAGGGCAAGTGGGGACCAGAGCTTCAAGAATCTAGAAGGCTGAATCTCAGAAACCTGAAGCTGAGTGAGAAAAAGCAAGCTGCGGAATGAGTAATGCTGCATGACTCCATTTGTATAAAAAGTTTAAAGTAAGAACAACCTACACATTTTTTTAGATGTACACACACTTAGCAAAAGAAGAAAAACAATAAAACCAAAATTCAGGATGGTGATTATTTCTGTAGAGGGATAGGGGAGGGGTCCACAGAGGCTTCATTCAACAGTCTCTTCCACGGTTTATTTCTTAAAAAGAAGACTATGAAATAAATGGTGCACAATGTTAATATCTGAAAAGGCTGGGTGGCATGGCATGGAGTTCATTTTATTATTCGCTATATTTTTTGAAGGCTTAAAATATTTCATGGTTTTTAAAGTGGTGGAGATTTAAAGCTTGGTTTGTTCATACACGGGGCCGAGCCCAGAGCAAGCCTCGGGGGTGTTTGTTGAGTAACCCAATGAGGGTCTACGATGAAGGTGGTACTGCTTTGCCCCTGCTCTGCTCAGACCCCACCAGATGGCACTGACCAGGCGCAGGGGCAGAAGCAGATGGATGGACTTGTGTTGTCTCAGAGAAGTGAGACGTGGAGGGCATGCACAGGGCCAGGTATGGTTCAGTATGAGGAATATGCCCCAGTGCTAGAAGAGTGAGCTCACTGCCCTGAAGGGACCCGAGGAGCCTAGAGATGTAGGGAGGACTCAGGCTGGGATGTAAGTGTGCAAGGAAGAGGGAATAATACAGCTTCTAGCCTGGGAGTTCAGGCTTCTTTGATAGGTGCCCTGCTCTGCCTTCCTTCTGATCTGGAAACCACTTTTCTGAGCTCAGTGGGGTGGTGCTCAATCGCTGCTGGGCAGAAGAGACCTAACCAGGCTCCAGACTTACACAGAGACCAGCCAAGAAGAGCAGGAGGGGAGCAGCCAGCCCAGCCTCCCTGTGTTTTCCAAAGAAGGGACCAGAAGTTTAGGGAGAATCAAGGACTTGGCCAAAATCGTGCAACAAAAAGGCCCATGAGGCAACGCTGTTGCAGGCCAGGGTGTCCCCCAGTCACCCAACTTGCAAGCCCTCAGCCTGGAATGCACACAGGCCCTATGGAGGCCTCCAGCTGACATCTGGCACCAGCCTTGTTACCTCCCTGTTCACATGTTAGCCCTGAGGCCCTTGGCAAATATTGTCCCAAGTGGGGAGGCTCCAGGAAGCATTGACGCCCCTCCCAGCTCACCTGGGCAGGGTCTCCACCCAGCGACCTGCCAGCAGGTCAGGCTCTTTGCAGCCACCCCTACCCACCGGGGCCTAGGAAGGGGAAGAGTTGTTCTGGGTCTGCCGGCTGTGAGCAGCTGTCACTGCTACAGGGGCAGCGTAGATGTCCTACAGAGTTCCTCAGTGGGGCTAGGGTGGGGGAGGGCAGGAGAGCCTTGCTGAGTGACAACACCCACCTTTAAGTCCCTGGCTCCTGTTGTGCCCACCTCATTTTCGCTCCTCCTATTAACTCCTCCAAATATCCCTGAAGATGAGGCAATGTGGCTTGTGCATGGGGGCTGTCATCAGATGGAGCTGGGTTCAAATCCCAGGCCCGCCTCTCAACTCCTGGGTGACCTAAGATTAGTCACTTAAGAGCTATACCTCAGTTTCCTCATCTATAATGGAGGTGATAGTAACCGAGTCCACCCAGGAGTACAAGCCTCTAGGGTAGAAAGGCAGCTCTGAATGGAGTCATGGCCTGTTACTACAGATTCACGAGAAAGTTGGGACCCAGAGGGGAGTGACCACCCAGGGTGGCCAGCGCTCCCCTCTCCAGCCCCCAGGGGCGAGCGGACCGGGTGGGGGGCGCTGCGCCGCCCCGCAGGGGGGTAGAAGCCGCAGTGCGGCCCGCGGGGCGGGGGCGCAGGGGAGGCGCTCCCGGCACCGGCCCGCGTGCCCCCGGCCACCCCAGCCGCGCACTTACCCGGCGGGCAGGCCGCCCGGGGCGCCGGCCGTGCTCATCGGGGATGGGGGCGGGCAGTGTGGCCCCCGCCGGGCGCCAGCTGTGGCCCAGGTGCTGCCGCCGGAACCCGAGCCGGTCGCTGTGACAGCGGAGCCGCGGACGCGGCTGCCGGGAGGGGCGCGCCGGGGGCGGGGAAGGCGGCGGGGCCGGGCCAGGCCTGGGCTGCCCACCGCGGATGGCGCCCCCACCCCGGCTCGGCCCGATGAGAGCCCCGGGCGCGCAGGGCCCGCCTGGCCCATACCCGGGGGCCCGCCGTGCGCAGCCCCCAAGGGGCCGGGCGCTGGCTGCTTCCTCACGCAGCTCCACCGATCTGGGCCAGAAAGTTCTCCTGGACCTGAGCTCCACCTCCCCGTCATTCTCTCGGCAGCGGCCGCCTGGAGCCCTCCATGGTCCTGCCGCGTTCACTGGCGGGGGCCGTTCAGGCCGGGAAAGTCCCGGCCTCCAGACGCAGGCTTGGGTTTTAATCGCACCCATTTGTCACTGTGTGACTGCGCTTGAGGAAGCAGGAGAGCAGAAAGTAGTGCAGTTTCGCAATCACTGCTGGCCAGTAGGCCACATTCGCCTTCTCAAATAATCCCCGTAAGTGTCCTTTTACAGATGGGGAAACTGAGGCAGGGCGTTCCTGTGACTCGCTCAGACCATTCACCTAATAAATGGCAAGTTGTGATTAGAACCCAGCCCTCCTGACTACAAAACTCACACTCTTGCCCCCCTTGGCACCCTGTCCCTTGAACACCCAGTGCCTATGTGGGGGGTCACCCATAACACTCCTTGATTCCCACTGTGTGCCCAGCCCTAAGGTGTCTGTCTCGGGCCAGGGCTGACGTCAACCTGGTCTCCTGGCAAAAAGAACCCCTGGCTCTTGAGTTAACCAGACACCAGCCCCCAGATGCTGTAACCATGACTCATCAGACCTCACGGCTGCCATTAGAGCTGCCCCTTCACAAAGGCAGGGGACAGGAGGGGGAGGCACTCCAGTGCCCATGGATCAGCTCTGGGCTCCAGGATGTCAGAAGAGGAAATAAGAGGAGCTTTGAGAAGCAGCCATGGTGGCAAGAGGGCCTGGACTAGGTCCTGGGAGAGCCAGGCAGATTAGACCTGCTGGCAAAAGGGAGAGCTTTGGGGGGTTACTGTTTAAATCTAAACGGGCTACCTGGAAAGGTGGTGAGCAGACGCCAGGTGCTCACTTGCAAGGGTCATCCCACCTTTAGGATTCTCAGACGTAGACACAGAAAAGATAATTAACTACAAGAAGCAGGCTATGGTAACATCCACCAGCAGCTATAGAAACCCAGATAAGGGAGTGTCACAAAGGCTGGAGGAGTCTGGAGGGCTTCCTGGAAAAGGTGGGCACAGAGCTGAGCCTTGAAGTTTATATTATTTATACACAGTGAAGTCGGGGGCAGGGTGCACCGTATGGAGAACAGCATGGAGCCAGGCAAAAGCACACCGATGACATCTGGCGTTTGCAAAGCTGGTGTTAAGGGGAGCGTAGGTGAGGGGCCCTATCACACACCATGCACTTCCAAATCTCTGCCTGGAACACACCTTCTTCCCTGTCACTTATTACTCATTCATTTAACCATGGGTCAATCAAGATTACAACAGAAAAACTTCTTTTAAAAAAATGGGGAATGGGGGGGCGGGGGAGCTCAGCGGTTGAGTGCTTGCCTCGCAATCGCAAGGACGAGGTCCAGGGTTCGATCCCCAGCCCAAGCCTGCGAAAACCCATAACCCCTGGGATGGTGGCAAAGGTTCTCACCTCCCATGCGGAGGCCCCCAGTTCTGTTCCTGCCCCATGCGGCCCTACATCCACCTGTGTGGAAGGAAACAACTAATGATGTACAACTATGGAGACTGCTCTGGATCCTCCCCCCTCCTCCCTCCTTCTCTCTCTCTCTCTCTCTCTTATCTTCTCTCAAACAATAAAAAAAAATTTTAAACAAAAAAAGAATATAAATTTACCAACGTCAAATGGTCAAGGTCCTCCCAGAGCCTTGGGGGAGACTAGGCGAGTGAGGGGTTCTGAAGCTTTATGCTCCATTAGCTTCCAGGTCCAGTCTTCATTATAGTTAACCAACCTTTACTGAGAACCTGCCATGTGCCAAAGTTCCTCAGGCCAGAAACAGCCTCTTCCAGGAATCCCTTCTTCACTGGCTGGGTCAGAGGCTTCCTGGGCACAAACTGCCCTAACCCCCTGTGCCCTACTGCAATGGCCCTGGGCTGACACCATGTGTGTGGTGGTGGTGGAGAGAGGTTTGTATGTGACTGTCTCTGTCACCAGACGGGCGGCTTCTGGAGGAGCAGGTTCTGTGTCAATGCCTGGGCCCAGCACATTACCATTTCCCTCTGAGTAGGCTGACCAGATGTCCCATTTTAAACGGGACAAAAAACAACGGTCCTGTCCCGTTTCAAAATGGTGTGTATGGCCAGCCCAGTCTCACGGGGCTAAACTCAAGGTGTCAGTAGACTGGCCATACGTACCATTTGAAATGCGACAGTACCATTGTTTTCTGTCCCGTTTCAAACAGGACGTCTGGTCAGCCTGCCTCTGAGGTAATAATTTCAATGACTGATGTTCGTCAAAGGCTTGTTACTTGCCACACATGTTAAGTGTATGACAAAGATTACTATACTTAATGTTCATTCTCTGAGCCTCAGTTTTCTCATCAATAAAATGGAAATAACAATAACATGCTTACTACAAAGGGTCATGGTGAAGATCAAGGTTCATGTATGTAAAATGTGTATAGTGCCTGGCATATAGCAAGTGCTGTGTAGGGGTTCTGACGATGGCAGCAGCCGTGCTCAGAGGCCATTACTCTCCTCCTTTAACAGATGACAACTGAGGCCTTGCAAGATACGCAGCCAGGCGGCATTTGGAGCCGGAACTCCCCACATGACAACAGCTCTGGAGCCACTCACCCAGTGAGTCAGCATCCCAGCAGCCCACCTCTCAGGACACCTGTGTGGTTCTCATTCCCCAGGCGCTCTGGCCCAGCCCCAACCCTGGAGAGCCCGTGAGTCACCATTATTTCCACCTCCCAACAACCCAGGTGACCCTGCTCAGTCACCTGCACATCCCCACCTTGAGATGACAGCCAAGCCCTGGGGACAGACCAGAAGAGCACCTTCAGTCCTGGATCCCTTCCTCCCCTGCCAGGGGAGCTGTTTCCTGGTGCTGTGTGCCTGGGAGATACCAGGCCTGCTTTCCTCTCTCATTTTCTCCCCAGCCTAGAAGATACATCACTGGGCCTGCTGAACTTTCCGATGACCCGAGGACTTCCATGGACTGTTTTTACCTGCACCACTTCTCAGCTTAAGAAGGCCCTCAATAAATACCTGCCAAGTGAAACCTCCTCAAGATGCTCCAGAAAGCTCCAGAATAACTTTATCGCTCGTCCTGCAGACGAGAAAACTGAGGCTTGGACCAAGTGTGACTTGAACTCAGGTCTAGCCAGAGCATAAACCTCAGTCTTGAATCTATCCTATAGGGAAAGGGTGTGGATACAGGAGTCACAGAAATGGAGGTGCGAGCACGTGAAAAGTGATGTCATTGTTGTAGAAAGAGCATTGCTGTGAAGCCAGGGCTGCCGCTCCCTCTCTGAACCTCAGTCTTCCCATCTGTAAACCTGGGAAGAAAGTCCCAACCTCTCAGGGATGCTGTGAGGCTTCCTGAGCATCACTCCGGTGATCTCTGGCCCCCTTCCCCCTTCTCAGGCCCTTCCTCCAGGCCTTTCCTTGGCATGAAGCATCCTTGCCCCCACCTCCCCTGTCTCTACCAGCCCAGAACTGCCCCCTCCCTCAGACTCCAGAGCCCTCCCACCCCAGCTGAGCTGGTGACTGTAAAGCAGGTTGTCTTAAACTGAGTGAGCCCCACCCTGGAGGTTACAGCACAGGTTCTGACTTGTTAATAATTCACAAATAAACCGGCTCATCAACAAGGGGCCCCAGAAAAGGGCTGTAACAGTGATGGTTCTTAAATATTCTCCAGAGAGGGGCCCTTAGGGAGAACCTAGGCCTGCTCCTTGCGCTGGCCTCCTCCCGCCATGGACTCTGATCCCCACTAGCTGGGTGTACTGCCCAACTCTGGCCCTTAGCTTCTCTCTCCCCGCTCAATATCAAGAAGAGAGAAAGTGGGATCAGGAGCTCAAGGCCCTCTCCCCCCCGCCCCCCCACCCCCACCCCCCCACACACACACCCCCTGCTCCAGCTCTGATGTTCTCAGTTCTGGGATCTGAGCTTTTTGACCAAAGTCTGGTCTCTCTCCAGAAGCTGCACAGGTGGGTCTCAGGAGCCCCGGTCAGGTACAAGGGACCAAGAACAGTTCAGATTGGGAAAAAGAGGCAGAGCTCTGATGAGGGGTTTCTGGCATTGAGAGGCATCCTGTCAGGGGTTAGAACTTGGGCTGCAGAGCCAGGATGATCTGGCTGGACTCCTGGACCCACCGCATTCTAGCTGTGTAGCTGCAAGCAGGTCACCCTACTAACTTGAGGCAGGGCAGAGAATGGTTCAAAGAGCAGGTTTGCAAGCCAGGGCTTATACCCCAGCTCTGACATCCTGGATCCATGACTTCGTCTCTGAAATGAGAATGTTGATGGCACCAACCTCACTGGATTGTTGCAAGGAGTGAACGACATACCATACATAAAGCACTTGGAACATGGCCTATCAGTCTTTGAGCTTTAGTTTCCTCACCTATAAAGCAGGGACAACAGGATTGTTGTGATCATTAAATAAGCAAATGGACCCAAAAGAGATTTGGAACCATGCAAGGCTCTGTGTAAAAGAGGGATTTCCCCTAAGATGTGCACCCAGACCTGGCCGTGATCACAAGGACAGCGCAGCATCCTGGGACACCTACTACATGCCTTCAAGGCAGATGCGCTCCCTCATGCACTGCTGGTGGAGCAGAAAGCGGCACCCTCTTTCTGAAGGTCAGTTGAAATTATGGCTTGAAAGCCTTAGAAAGGTGACCCAGTAACACCCAGGCAACAAACTTGTCTTAAGGAATAATTGCGGACACGAAGATTGATGGTACGAAGATGTTTGTCAGCGTGCTCTCTGTAATAAAGACACTCCTGGAAATAACCTGAATGCTCATCAATAAGAAATTAGTTCAATGAATTCTAGTGAATTTATAGGGTGAACTATTCTGCAGATATCTGAATTGTGTTTACAGAGAACGTATTTGCCTGGATTATTGCATTGTTTCCTAGCTGGTTTCTCTGTTCCTACCCCTCCCCTTATTGTCTTTTCTCCACACAGCACCAGACCTGCACATCAGATTACCAGTCTCCCGTTCAGCACCCTGCACGGGCTTCCCATGTCACTCAGTACAAAAGCTAAAGCCTTCACGTGGCCATGAGGTCCTGCACTCCCATGTATCTCTCTGGCATCACCCCCTTTCTTCTCTCTCTTATTCTGCCTGGAATGTTTTTCCCACAGATACTCACACGATTACCCGCTCACCTCCTTCAGATCTCAGCTCCAAATTTCACTTTGGCCATGAGGGCTCCCCTGTATCTCTCTCTCTCTCTCTCTCTCTCCTCTGTCAAAATAAATAAATACATAAAAAATATATTTAAAAAATAAATAAATAAAAATAAAATGGAACCCTCACCCTCTGAATTCCTTTTCCCTGCTTTGTTTTTTCCATAGCACTTGATATCTGATGTTCTGTATATTTTGCTTATTCTTTTATTCTCTGTCTCTCCCCATGAAATGCTACATTGCACAAGGGCAGGTATTTTTTCTTTTCAGTTTTGCTGTGTAATATATTTCCAGTGCCTGGCACATAATAGGTGCTCAGTAAATGTTTGCTGCATGAATGAGTTTTCTAGAAGATAGGGAAAAAAAATTTTTTTTAAGCAGAATACAAAATGAGTACAACAATGAAATACCCCAAATGTCTATGCATTTGAGAAAGCACAAGGAGGCCTCAATTTCCTCATGAGTTAGAACTGGAAAGAAGACCTCCCTGGTCAGAGTTGTGGTGAATTAAAGGGGATAATGCATGTCAAGTCAGGGCACAGTCCAGGGCGGATCTCACTGTTCTCACAGATCACTGAGGCAGCAGGGTGGCAGGGGATGGGGGTGTTCTAGAGGCAGGGGCCTAGTTCAGAGGGTGTCCATGGGAGAGAAGCTAGGGCTGGAAGGATCAGTGGCAAGTGAAGCAGGAGAAAGGTGACGATTTGAGTGCTGTGTTGTGCTGGGCCCTGAGTCCCTGAAGACATCAACCCCCTTTGGCCCGTCCTGTGCTCAGGGCCAGTGCTGGGTTGTGCCCTTCAGTCACCTAGGTGTAAAGGAAGTACCCACCCACCCATTTTCTTCTTTAAAAAACTTTTTAGAGGATTTTTTTTTTTTTTTGAGAGAAGATGATGGGGGAAGGGGGGAGAGAGAAGGGGGAGGGCCCAGAGCAGTCTCCATAGTTGTACATCATTAGTTGTGACATAGTTTCATTCCACACAGGTGCATGTGGGCCACATGGGGCAGGAACCAAGCCAGGCCCTCCCGCATGGGAGGTGAGCACCTTTGCCACTGAGCCAACCCCAGTGGTTACCAGTTTCACTGCATTTCAACATATGGGGTTTACATGAGCCAGGGCAGGTAATCGAACCCTGGACCTCACGATTGCAAGGCAAGCTGTCAACTGCTGGGCTATCCTGGCATTCCCCCCTCCACCACCACCACCCATTTTCTTGGAAAGACAGCAGTCACCTCCAATCTTAGACTCGGATGCTCTATCTGAGAGAGGGCGTTTCTTAGCTGGAAATGAATTATTACGGGCTGTGGGTACTTGCTAGGGCCAACTCTGTGAGGAAGGAGAAGGACCTGAAGCGGTGGGAGGAACCAAGCAGGAGCAGACTTTCATCCCATGGGGGAAAAAGGGAGTCAAAAGGAGTGTCTGGCCCAGGTTTACCTGGACAGGGCACCTGATGTCCCACTGAGTGTCATAAATCCTAATATAATTGGGGTCATGGGGCAAAACCAGCCACTTAGTGGGGTGGGAAGGATTGCCCAAAAGCAATGAGTTTCTGCATTGTTATTCACCTGAGAAGGGCTGATCTGGGGAAAGGAAGGGAGGCTTGGGAACCTTGGGTTAAAAGAGAAATGTCCTCCTCTCTCCCGGGAAGGAAGATGCTAGAAGACAGATTGGGCCCTCCCAGAAGTGGAAGTTCTGCAGGAAGGTACCTTCCAGGATGGCTAGGGGCTTGGAGAGGAGCCATAGAATCATAGAAATCTTGTGACTCTTTCCTGCTTCCTACCACGCTCTTAAAAGTTACAGCCTCGACTGAGTCAAGCTGGTAGAGAATTAGGGCAAGTGTCTATCTCACCCTTGGAATGGGGTGATAAAGCAAAAAATCTCAAGGACAACTCCCCCACCCCACCCCACCCCCTTATGTCCTCCTGTCCAGGGTGGTGGTGGTAGTCAGGAAGGGGCTGGGGCTGGCAAAGCCACAATCTCAGGAGGGTGGTGGCGGCGGCATAGGCCCTGAGGAATAGAGTGAAGAAATAGAATGGAATCACTAAAGTCAAGCTGCTAAATTACTAAAATCAGGGGAAGCTGGGATGGCTCAGTGGGTTAAACGCTCACTTTGCAGCCCTGGGGACCAAGGATCAAATCCCGGCCCGGGCCCATGTGGACCCATATGCTGAACTGGGGAGTGCCGCCAGTTTGGTTCTCACTGGGCCCAGTTCCTGCCCTGTGCAGCCCCGTGCCCACCTGTGGACTGAAACTATGTGGAAAAACCAATGATGTGCAACTATGGAGACTGCTCTGGGCCCTCCCCCTTCTCTCTGTCTCTGTATCTCTTTCTCTCTCTGTCAAAAACAATTAAAAAATAATAAACCTTTAAATTACTAAAACAACAAGTTGAAAAAACAATTCCATTCTTGTTTCACCTAACCTGGGAACTTAAACTTTCCAATCCTGCAGCAACACCTGAATATACATCAAACCTCCAGATAACCCTGGTTACCCCTTAAAGGACTAAGGAAATAATGTTCATGCATCCAGTTCACCTGCCATCCATTCTCCAGACCACCAGTCATCTATCTCAGAACAATCCAGAGGCTAAGAAGGTAGGACTGATTCTTCTCAAGAATATACTGTTTACTATAAGAACTCTTCACTTTTCTTTCTTCTTCAGAACACTCCGGGTATTGCCAAGTTGTGTTTCTGGTTTGCAATCCCTAAGGACCTTAAATAAATCTTTATCATTTATTTCTAGCAAAGCCTCCAAACTCTTTTTGAATCTGTTTGACCACCCCCAGAGGATGCCACGAGGAATGGGTTCCCAGCTCCCAGTGTCAACAGCAGCTGGAAGACTCTCAGAGGGATACTCAGGGGTGCTCCAAGTAAATCATAATTTGGGTACTTTATGAAACTATGGCTTTATTTTAAGGCCTGCTCAGTGGCCATATGTATGCCACAACCCCCCGCACCCCATCTGTTTTTAGAAAACAATTTCTTTTTTTCCTTCCTCCAGCTTCATTGGATGAATGGGAGGTGCATCCTATTACTTGACTACCCCCCCACCCCCACCCCCTCAGGACACAGTGATTGGTTGGAGGAGAGACCCATCAGAATACTTCCCTGAGCTTTTTCAAACTAGAGCTGGTGGAGAAGCCCTTTATTCTCCTGGCTTCAGAGCTAATTAATCATAATAATCAGTAACACTCCTTGGTATAGCACCAACTATGTGTCTGACACTGTTCTCAGTGCTTCATGTGAACTAATTCGTGCAATCTTAACAACTCTGTGAGGCAAGTCCTAGCATTAGCCTCATTTCACAGATAAGGAAATTGAGTCACAGAGAGATCAAAGGACCTGTCCAATGTCACACTGTTAGAAAGTCCCAGAGTCAGGATTCAAAATCAGCCTGCATGGCTCCAGAATACTTTTCACTGCCTTGTCTTCCTGTCCCTGGGCTTGAGCTTGGGAGCTGCTGGTCGTCTTGCCTCTCAGTGAGTGTAGGAAGTAGGTAGGCACTAGGGAGAGAAGGGAGCTGACCACGGAGAGGAGCTGAGTTGAGATAGAAGACATTTCCAGGGGAATGACAAAGCAACTCAAGCGACTAAAGTCATAGATTTGAAGCTATTTCAGGAACTGTGGCATGCTGGCAGAACTGAAAATGCAACCTAAACAATCTATTTCCCATTGATCTCAAGAAAGGACCCAAACTGTCCCCAAGTCAGAATCCCCACCTAAGTGATAAAGAGAAACACAGGATACTAGGAGGTTTTCCATGGCATCCTCATCAGATTGAGGATCTGAGGGGCTACAATTTGCCTCTCATACCAGAGCCCTCTCCTACCCCGTGCTGCTGCTCTTGGCAACGGGGAGTAAATCAGAATCCTGGGATCAGAAGCTTCAACGTCATAAAAACTTGGAATTTAAAATCACAAATCTGGTCATTGCAAATGACTCGACTTCCAGGCTGTGAGAATTTCAGAGCTGAAAAGTCAGTATTGGCCTCAAATCCAGTTCCAGTTCCAAGGAAGGGACCCCAAAGCTGCCCAAGGATTCCACTCAGCAAACTAGAAGCACCCCACCTCGAGACGTCTGGAGCTCCTTGAGTCAGGCTCAAACCAAGAGCAGAAATTCTGTTGACAGCGTCCCCAGCAGCTGCTTGGCTGGGCCCCTTTATTCTCTGGGAGACCCCTCTCTGCCACAGCACCTCCGCCATGTAAGTACTCTGTCAAGAGCAATCAGCATGCCCATAAGTCCGCCTTTGTCCCTGGTGCGCTCTCCTACAGGAGCAGCCATGAGGGGGGAGGGGGGGCTACTGGTACAGCTGGGAAGGGACCCTATTTGTAGGCTGAGTAGCGGGTGGTCCCATTGTGTAAGATGCACGGCCTCATTGCCCTATTGTAACAGTTCCTGGCTACCTAATCCTAGTGCCTGAAATCCCACAATTGGCTCCCAAACCTCTCAATGCAAATACCTCTGAAGGAAGGTTACCTCATACCTGTGCAAGAAGAAAGTAACCTCACATTTACTAAACACTGACTAAATATGTCCAAATGGCCATCTATCAGGTCCTTAACCAATATGACCTCGCTACGTCTTCCACAGCTTAGTGAGTTGCTATTATTTTGCAGCTGTGTAAACTGAGGCTCGCATAGATCAAGTAACTGAATCAAGGTCATAGAGCCTGTAAGTAAGCAGCAGAGCAGAGGCTGAGCACTCTCCTAAGCGCTCCACCTTTTGTCCAGACTGTGGGAGACAAGCCAGTGGGGAGGGAGGGGTAAGAATGGAGATGTCACAGGTTCAGAGCCAGAAGGATGGAGACATGGGTTTGTACCTCAGCTGTGAGACCTGGTGGAGGCAACTGGGGGCAAAGAATTCTCTGGGTCCTGCAAGTTCCCCGAAGTATAAAGGCACATGTGTGTGTTCGGGCCCTCATATGCATTCCTTTACACAGGCCCATGGCACCAGCTTCTACTGCTGCTGATAATAGCAGGAAGGATGGGGAGAGTAGTCAGAAGCTCACACTGTTTATTTGAGGAAATGCCATGTCTGGTGTACCAGTTATCAGTGGGACTAGTCAGTTGGCCTCTGCTTGTCCAGAGTGGCCCTACTCCCCTCCTCCTCACTGTCTCTTACCTCCCTCCCACTATTAGTGATTCTGGATCTCGCCTCCCAGCCTGTCCATTCACCACTTCTCAGTTCTCCCTCCTTAGCTTCTCTTGCCCCATTCCCACCATGCTCCTAATCCTGGATCACCATACCAGCTTCCACCCCCCCACCCCCACACACTCTGACATCAGCAGTGTATACACATTTGAAACTTAGAAGGCTCCCTGGTGCCGAAAAGACAGCACAATTGGGTTCTCACAGGCAAGGCAGGCCCAGGGCGAAAAGAAAAAGAACCATCTGGACACAGCCACCCCTCACCACCCCAGCTAGGGGATCTCACCCTTCTCAGAAATCATTCCTCCATGTCCTCACCAAAACTGAAGCATTCTATGCTAGGCTCCAGGGACATGGGGGCAAATGAACCCTGTCCCCTCCCCATGCATAGTGGGGAGACAGAAAAGGGTGACTGTGACCCAGTGTTGAAATGGTCTGTCCCTCAAATTCATTCTCTATAGGGTAATAGTGTCATCGTTAAATACGGTATGTAAATTCCGCTGACGCCCTCTAGTGGCTTCCCAGCGCACAATGAAATCCAAACTCCTTGCCCTTTTGGGGCAGCTTGGCTTGTGGGTCTCATCGGGCACTGATCTCTAAAGACCCACCCCTGTTTCTGCTCCTCAGACACACCTCCGGCCTTGACATGAGCTGCCCTATCTGTCAGAAATCGATTTCTGGTGTTGACTTATTTGCCTACTTGTCTAGTGTGTCTCTCCCACTAAAACACAGTCTCCTGGGAGCGGGGACTTAGATGTCTGAAGTAACGTCATATCTGTAGCACCTAGAACAATGTTTGTTGAAAGACTGAATGAGAGCCCTGAGAGGGAAGCAAAGATGCTGAAGCCCTGAAAGCCTGTGATCCTGACTCAAGAGGGAGGTCAGAAAGCCTCTCCATAAGAGGTCACCTAACGTTGTGTCTTATGAGGTGAATGTTAGGAGTGGAGGATGGCCTTCCAGGCAGAGGCAACCCCAAGCAGCCTAGCCCAGTTCTGAGAGCGCTACAAAGCCAAGTGCTGCTGGACCCGAGTAAGGGGTGGGGAGTGATGGGAAATGTCCTGGGCCGACCACCAAACGCCTTGAACTTTAACCTCTAGGGGAGAGAGAGCCATGGGAAGGTTTTAAACAGAAAAAGGGCGTGCTCTGGTTTGTGCTTTAGAAGAGACCAGTCTGAAGGGTGCACGGAGAGGAGCAGGCTAGAACTGAGAACGTCCAGGGCTACTGCAATAGGCCAAGGGGAACGAACAGCTTTGAGGAACATCCAGAAGATGACATCAGCAGAACTTGGGAGACGGGTGGAGGTGAGAGAGGGAAGTGAGAGGGATGACTCCCAGGTTTGGGGCTTGGGCAACTGGGAGGATGACTGTGTCATTCTCTGAGGTGGGGACACAGGAAGAGAAACAGGTTTGGGGGTGACGATGTAAAGTTGTATTTGGGGTTTGGAGTTTGAAGGGGTCATAAGGCAGGCGGGCAGATGCAGGTGTTTGGAGGGCAGTTGTGTTGTCCTTGGGAGTCAGGGGAGTAGCAGGGTGAACTGTAAATATGTAAAGGAAAGGAACTGGGGAGTCAAGATAGCACAGAAGAGAGGTCAGGTCTGTCTTCTCTCCTGTCTTTCATGGGAACACATCTAAAGACACCAACTCATCCAAGAGGTGGGGACAACTGGGGAGGTGGCGGGTGACACACAGGAGGCAGAGTCACATCCCTGAAGTGTTACCCTGGAGGATCTGTGGTGCACATAATTCCACCAGGGACCAGCACTAGGACCCGGGCTCTCCCCGCTGCACTGCTGCCCCCACACATGGACAAGCCCTCAGAGGGACAGTGTGCCTGCTGTCACCTGTCCGGCGCATGGACGCCCACCTGTCCGCTCATGCAGTGCTGGGGAGGACCAGGCATGTGAGCCTCTCAGCCTGCCCAGTGACGTCCAACTCACCTGAGTTGTCCTCGCAGGTGACCCCCACGTTGCAGCAGGGGAAGCGGGGATCGAGCGGGACCGGGGCTGGGGAGGACGCAGTCCCTCTGGGGGGGCCATCACAGGCGAGCCAGGGGGCGTTTGGGGGTGTGAGAGGCGCTGGGCTACCCCTCCCGGGGCCTCTGGCCTTCGCCCCGCGCCCAGCAGCCCGCACTCTGTTGTCTCCAGCGTGGGCTGTTCCCCAGCCACCCCTGTCCCCATCCACGCCACTCGCCGAGTCTCCGCCCCGCCCGGTACCTGCGGTCGCTTTTCCTGGAGGCCGCTCCCTTCCAAGGTGTCAGAAAGGCCATGGACTCAGGCCGGACTCGAGGGGGCGCGGGCGGCCCCTCGTGGCGGCGGTGGCGGCGGTGGCTCCAGCGACAGCACCTGGATGGGTCGGGCGGGGCGGACCCGCAGGCTCCTCCCCGGCCCTGCTTGGCGCCTTCCTGCCTGGCAAGGGCGTCGGTGTCCCCTCCCACGAGCGGACCTGGGGTCCCAGGACAAGACCACTTCCGTTCACAGCCGTCAAGACCCATCATTAGTCACAGGAGAAACTGAGGCCCAGGACAGCCAGGGATTTGCTCAAGGTCACAGAGGGTCGGTGGAAGTCTCAAGTCCTACCCCAGGCCTCTCCACTCCCGGTCTGGAGCAGGTCCTCCATACAGGTGGGAGGTGGTGCCATTCCCTTCTGCCTACCTGCAGAAGCCTCCTTGCCAGCGCTGCCCCTGAATGAGACCAGGGGCTTGGGACGGCTGCATGTGCGGGCACAGCCGGCGTGGCAGGGGACAGGCAGGGAGCAGAGCGGTGGAAGAAGCTGCCTGGGCCTGAGACTGGAGGCTTCTGTCCAGGCAAGGCACTGAGGCGACGCTGTTCACAGATTTCTGATCCCAGCACCCCAGTGGGAGGCGATGGTCACAGCAGAATGAGACACAACCTGGCTCCAGTACGAACTTACTTTGAAGTCCTGTATTTTGTCTTGGGTCATGTGCATTTTTAAATTTTTGTTTTAAATAACTACTAACACGTAGAAGAATCAGCTGTGGAGGAGGCGATCCCCTGGCAGTGCAGGTCAGCAGGCTTCCCTGGGAGGCATAGCTAAGGACAAGGAGCAGGACAGCTTGAGCAGGGATGTGAGAAGGATCACTCCCTCTCCAGCATCAAAAGGGATTCAGGGGCCCTGGAGGCTTCTCTCAGGGAGAGAGGATGGGGCTTGAACACAGGGGAGAGGCAGGGTGGCTCAGGCACCATTTCTGTCTCCTTTTGGGCTGATTATGTTTACTAGGTACTTGTGCAACATAAATCATGTGTCTAATAAATGGTGACTAATTCTGACAAGCCTGAGACATTCTCTAATGTGCCAAGCCCTAATCCAGGCGTTTTACACAAATTCTTAATTAATTTCATCGTATTAATACTCTCGTTTTTACAGTTGATGAAACTGAGGTTCAGAGGGGCTAACTGACTTCTGAGACCATGCTGTGGAGCCAAGTCTTACACCAAGGTCTGTCTGCCCCTTCTGGTGCTTCCCAGACCCTGCCTGGGGCCTGGAGGAGGGCTGGGCATGAAGTGGGAGGCCCGGGCAGAGCAGAGAGCAGAAACCTCAAGGCTCATCTGAGCAGTTTCCCCCACTTTTTCTTGGTAGGCAGCAGAGGAAATAAGACCTTTACTCCTTTCTCTAAGCACTCATGTTGTGGTCTTGGCAGATCAACAAGGGCCTAAGAATGCTGCCTATCTGACCACAAAACTAGAGCTTCCAGATCTGGAAATTCCAGTTACAATGTACCCAGGGGTCCAAACCCCTCAGCCCACAGAGCCTTGTCTGGCTTTGCAGCATTGGGCAGACAGCCAACTTCCTCCTGCGCTCACAAGCGTGAATACCAGAGCCTCAGAAGCCTGGTATCCTGAAGGCCCAGAGCCCATCTAATCCCAAATGGGATTAAAGTCCCACCCAGCCTTGGAGCCCACACCCAACACTCCTTCCTCCAGGAAGCCCTCTTGTATTTCCCCAATGGAGAAATCGCTCCTTCTTTGGAGGTTAACTTCTCTCTCTCTCTCTCAAAGTATTTAACACTATATATTTTTACATCCTTAGTTATCAATGATCATATTAGTCTCACTCTTTAGATTTCAATCTGAAGGTACAGAGATGTCTCACATCTGTCTTCCACAGAGCCTAGCACCATTGCAGCACACAGCAGGTGGTCACGGTTGTGTAAATGAAGAAGGAACTAAAACCTATTGAGTTTCTATCAGTGGCAGGCACTATACTGAGGGCCTTTCTACACACTACTTCTAACTGAAACAATTTTGTTTTCAGAATATGCATCAGAAGTTTAGAAATGTTCCTGAGATCAGGTCAGGGAGTAGGATTTAGTCCCAGGGCTCTCAAACTTCAAAACCTGTTTTCTGTTCTCCTCTTGTGCCTTCATCTTCAGCTTCATCGTCTTCTTCATCATCATCACCATCATTTGTTTAAAACTGTTAGGCATTGTTCTAAACCCTTCATGTTTCATCCTCAAAACAACCTTATCACGTATGTCCTTTTACAATCCCAATTTCTATAACTGAAGTGAGGCAGAGGATTAAGTAATTTGCTCAAGATTATAAAGGCTAATTTAGTGGCCAAGCTAAAACTCAATGCAAGCAACCAACTCAAGTCTATATCTTAATCCCAGCCTGTCTGCCTGCCGTTACACAAGCTCTTAGAATGCACAAAACATTTATGCACCACTTCCCAGAGCTTATCGTATTTTGAATCCCATAACAACCTTAAGGTAGAGCAGTTTTTTTTTTGTTGTTTGTTTGTTTTGTTTTAGATTCATTTTATTGTTTTGAGAGGTGTGTGAGAGAGAGAGAGAAGTGGGGAGGGCCCAGAGCAGTCTCCATAGTTGTACATCATCAGTTGTGACATGGTTTCATTCCACACAAGTGGATGCGGGACAATGCAGGGCAGGAACTGAACCGGGAGCCTCCCGCATGAGAGGCAAGAACATTCACACCATCTTGGCAGTTACCAGTGTGCTGCCCTTCATCATACGGGTTTGCATGGGCCAGGGCCTGGAATCGAACCCTGGTCCTCATGATTGCGAGGCAAGAGCTCAACCGCTGAGCTATCCTGGCATAGGTAGAGCAGGTTTTAGTCTTTCCCTTGCTCTGGAGCCAGACTGCCTGGGTTGGCATCTTGGCCTCACCACTTCATAGCTGCATGTGACTTCAGGCAAGTTACTTAAACTCTCTGTGCTTCAGTTTTCTCATCTGTCAAATGAGAATAATAACAACAGCTACCAAAAAGGCATTTGTGAGGACTGAGTTAATGCAAGCAAAACAGAGTAGTGCTGGACACACAGTGTGTTATGTGTATCTCCTACTATGTGAGTTTTATCCAAAATCGGTGACAGATGATGTGTTTTGTGGCAATAAACTTTCAAGATAACCGAAGTCTATTACTTTTAATTTGATCATAAAGATATTTTCCTAAAATGTATTATTACCTTATCTGTCTTCTTAAACACAGACATGACAGCTCTTGGTGAGTAACTGCTATGTAATAGGAACAAAAACTTTATATCTATTCATCATCTTTAGTCCTCACAACCCTGTAAAATAATTTATCCCCACTGAGAACCAGAGAGGTTGAAAAATTTACCCAGTCACACAGCTAGCAAATGGTAAGGCCAGAATTTAGACCAGTGTTTCTAAGACCCCAAGGTCTGGGTTCTTTCTGTAAGGCCGGGAACCATCTCAGGAAAATGCAATGAATCAGGGGTTTCTTCGAGAGCTTAGTTCTTGCTTAGGGTCCAGGGTTGCTGTGTATGATCTTTGTTTCTTCTGTCTCAAAGGGTTGCCCTTAAGGCCAGGTGTGCAAAAGGCAGCCTCGTGTGGTAGAAGAGCAGGTCTCAGAGCTGAGGCACCTGGACTGGAACTTAGATGGTCTCTCCCAGGTTGGAAGGTCTTGGCCAAGTCATTTCCATCTCTTTATACATCATGTTTTCTGTTGTAAGTGTTGTGAGGATTAAATAGGGTAGTACATATTAAGAGGCTTAGTGCCAGCTACTTTTCCTTATCCGCCAAATAGTCATGTGCCACATAACAATATTTTGGTAAATGATGGACTGTGTATACAAGAGTTGTCCCATAAGTGTCATGGAGTTGAATTTCCTGTAAGAGATGGAGGACATGGTTCAGGACATTTTCTCTGATGGGAGCACTATCTGTGGGGCTTGGCAAGATTCCCTCACTCCCAGCACCGCCGTTCTGAGTGCACAGATGACATCCCAGCCCGCCAGCCGCTGACCTGCTCAGCACAGAGCCTGGCGCCCCGGCCACGTGTCCAGAGGGCGCTGCAGCTCGCTGGGCCTCTGAGCACATGGCTGCACACTGGGCCTCAGGGCCTGGACGAGGACACGGGTCCACAGCAGCTCCCCCGCCGAGTATGCAGCGCCCCTGCCACGCTAACAAGAGCTTTCTGTGCTGGGGTGCAGCCGGTCCCTGCACTTGGGAAATATTTTCAGGTCGTCATGACGGAAAGCGTAGCTCACTTTTATTTCTTCCATAAAGTCAATGCCAGAGAGAGCCCTTTGTGCCCGATAGGGCCAATGGAACCAAAGGCAAATTTCCAAAGTCAAAACACGGACTTCCCGGTGCTACTCTCCCTGTGAAACGTCCCCCCTGCCCTTTCAATAATACTACAAAGTTCCTAAATCTGACCACTGTTCCAACATGTAACAGCCAAAACCACATTGCCATGACAACGCCCTATCTTCCCTTATCTCTGTAGCTTGGTTTCTTATTCCTACTGACCCTCAGGCCACCTTTCACTCCCTCCTGACAGTCACTCGTACGGTCACCTATGCCTCATCCAGTCAGTTTCTCGTATTTCCCACCAACCCAGCGCACATCCCGGCACGTGGAGCAGTATTGACAGCTTCGGTGCTGTTGACCCTGTCAGGAGGGAGCGGGGGGGGGGGGGGGGGGGGGGGGGGGGGGGGGGGGGGGGGGGGGGGGCTGGGGGGCAGTTTAAGAAGTCTACAGCAGTGTGCAGCCATGTCCTCGCCTTCACCTTCACTCACCATTCACCACCCAGAGCAACTTCTAGTCCTGCAAGCTCCGCTCATGGTAAGTGCCCTATACAGGTGTACCACTCCTTATATACATTTTTACTGTACCTTTTCTGTTTATGTCTAGGTGCATGTAAATACTTACCATTGTGGTACAGTTGCCTGAAATACTCAGTACAGTAACATATTGCACAGGCTTGTAGTCTAGAAGCAATAGGCTGTACCATAGTCTGTGTGTGTAATTGGCTGTTCCATCTAGGATTGTGTCAGCACACTCTATGATGTTTGTACAATGATGAAACCGCCTGAGGACAAACTTCTTAGAACATGTCCCTGTTGTTAAGCAGTGCATGTGACTGTAACAGTCCTCTCAAGCTCAGACTCCAGAGGAAAAAGAAAGGAGAGGCTGGAACTAAGCCCTCAAGTTGTGGGCAGCTGAACACATTCTAATCACTTACTGAGGTGGGAAATAAAAATGGGGGAGGGGGAATCATTTTGCAGACACAACTTCCCCTCCATGAGATAATCTTTTATGTTATTAACATGGATAGTAACGTTAGGTCCTACAGTTCTTACTTGAAAAGAGTTTAAAAAAATCAGTGGCTTTCACACATTTTATCTTGCGATATAGTACACATTCAACAAAAATTCTATTTCATGATTTTGAAAATGCTACTCATTTACATACTAAAAAGTTTACAAATGAAGTATATTTGCTTCAATATACTTGAAGCAAATTGCTTCAAGTGGGGGAAGTGGGTAGGTATATAGATAAAAATGACATTTGAATATGGACTGATTAGTGAAGCTAATTATTGGTATAGTTCATTCTACTATACTACTTACTCTGTTCAGTTTTCCATGCTGCTTGATTCACCAAACTGATTTCATGATCCAAGTAATGTATTATAACCTGGTTTCCTGCTAAAGCAATCCTCCAAATTACTACCAATGAAAACTTTCTTATACACAAATACCTTATTCTTTTGCCCACAAATTTAAACTCTAGTCACACCAAACTGCTTCCATATGTCCTACACCTTTGTCTTTATACATAACCAGTCTCTGCCTTGAATGCCATCTCTTCATTTGAGGAAACTCTTCAAAACCTACTCTTTACTTACCTTTTAATGTATTCTTTCAAGAACTTTTCCATCAGTGATAGATTATTTTTCATTTTTGCTAGCTTCGTGATTTTAAAATTTGTAATTCTTTAATAAAAGATTGGCCCTCTACCCTATAATCACGTATGGTGATATTAATAACTAACAATGACTGAATGCTTCCATGTGTTAGAAACTATTCTAAATTCTGCTAACAAAGGATTAAATAGGATGAATGGTAAAATGTTTTATAAGATGCCGTGTGCTATTTCATTAATCCTCAAGGGTAGCGGTTACATGGATTATTCTATTTACGATATTTCTCCTTTGGCTTCTCACCTTTAATAGGAAGAGAATAGTGGCTCAAACTCTGGATCCAGTCTCCTGGGTCAATATTCCAGCTCTACCAATTACTTACTAGCTGCATAACTATGGCCTACTTAAGGGCAACTTTTCTGCAAATGGAGACAATAGTATCTATACATTATAGGGTTACTGTTATGAGGATTAAACAAACTAATAACATGTAAAGCACTAAGGCTTGTGCCTGGAGTTTAATATGCTTGTTATTTAACACATCCTGTTCCTAGCATTTCCTATAAGCAAAAAATTATTTCCACATAAAATGAGACAAAATATGGTAAACTGGAAAGAGTATCATGTTTTAGAATCAAGGAAACCAGTTAAATTCCTGGCTCATCTACTTAGTAGCTGTATTTTATGAAACACAGTATTTTAACTTTCGTTGAACCTATTTTCCCATTTCTAAAATAGAGTATAATAACAATACTATTTAGGGCTCTTGTGAAGATTAAAACAAAACACACTCATTCCCCAGTGCTTTGTATAGTGGTACTTCACACATAATGTGCATTTAATGATCAATAGCTATTTTCACTACTAACAATAACATGGCTGGCTTTTAAAACTAAAATAAATACGGTTGACCCTTGAACACATGGGTTCAAACTGCACAGGTCCACTTGTGTTATTAAAAAGCTGTCAAAGTCAAATCCTTCAGAACAATCCTGTGAGTTAGGTATTACATTCATCAGATGAGGAAAATGAGGCTCTGGGAGGCTAAATAACTTTCTCAGTCATCTTTCTTAAACATGGCCGGTCAGAAATTTGATCCCAGGAGTGTTATGAATTTTTTACACCTCAGTGCCCTCCTATAATCTGCGGCATAAATACTCAATCAACAAATATATACAAAGCCACCTATGTTTCCGGCATGCACACACATTTCCTATCTTTCTTTCACAATGACAGGACTTGACAACTAAAAATAATAGTTAACATTTATTAAGCATTTATTCTACACCAAGTACTGTCTCAAGCACTTTATACATGTTAATCTGTGCTGACTGTACAGTCACTCTCCTTGGACGTAGCATGAACATAACACAGAACCTTGCAAAACTCCATTTCAAATAGAATGTATAGATATTATGTTTTATTATTACTTAAAAGTTTACTGTTCTCTTCTTAGTTACAGGGTACAATTTAGAAGTTTGAAACATAGGAGAGAATTCTATATAGAGAAAACCTGAACAAGTATATAGAAGATTGTTAAAACTTTGTTAGTAGTGACACTTGGTTCTCAGGAATTCTTACGTTTTTTTCAAGCATAGGCTCTGGAGCCAGAGTCAATAACGTGAAATATAATCACAAACCACTCTTAAGACATTCATCCTACACAAGTAAGCATGGAGATAAAGATATATTTATATTTATATAATATATACACACTTTAATATTATATTGGTCCACTGAGTATACATATTTTAACAAAAGATAAGAATCTATGTAATCCAGTTAAACATACATAAGATTAGGGTACACTTATTACATCAAAAGTTCGTGTTTATAAGTTACAGATATTTAGTACTTTCCAGAGTGTTTTCTAATTAAAAAAAAAAATATTTTAAAAGCATTTCAAACATCTGTTCATTTTCCCAGTGCAAAATAAGGTTTGTTCAAGTCAACTTGCCTTTTTCCTAAAGTGTCAGGGGAAGGATAAATCCCAAAACCATTACCTATCACAACTTGCAACACATTCTCAATCGCTTTTGCAATATATCCTTAGTCACAGGATACATTTATCAAATTTCAAGCCTTATGATTATGATTCAGCCCTTGCTTCATATGTATGACTTTTATGCTGAACTGTTTGAATTTATAAAAGTAGAAAAAAGTTAGCAGTGCATTAAAGTGGTTTCAGTTTGTTTTAAACTGCAGCAGTCCAATTGTGTGTGGAGAGAAAAGAAAAGCACCATTTCAAGATGAAATGAATTGGGTATTTTGAAATTTATTCATAGGCTAGGTAATAAGTTACTTTGAATCATACAGATCAACACCACTTGGTGACTTGGTAACCACAGAAATGGTTAATTAGTTTTTAGGTGTATTTTTTTTTTTTTTACCTTGGTAAATAGGTATTCAATACATTACCTAAGTCACTAACTGATGTTAAAAAAAATTAAGATTACAATTTATAGCCTACTTCACAGTCTGTTTCAAATTCAGCTGTCTGCTAGGTCGGTCTTACAGGAGACAGGCTTTTAACCCATGAATAGCTCTGATAATTTGGCAGGCCTCTTCTCTCCAAATTAAAAAAAGACTTTTTTTACTAACCTGTCAACTTCAGAGGCAAAAAAACACGAAAAGAATAAACTATTTTTAAATCACAAAGATGGACAAAAAGCAATAATATGATTTAATACATGTCACTTTTTTCATTTGTATTCATTCAGTGAAAGTTTTTACATTTCAAGTAATTGAGCCTTCATTAAAGAAAAATGCATACACACAAAAAATTAAAGTACCTTCCAGTTCTAGCTTGCTAAAGTTTCTTCTGCAAAAGTACAAAAATAAACCTACCATAAACTAAAGAGGACAGGCCATAGCAATGGCAGAATGGCAGCCATGTTAAGACTTTTGCTTACCTTATATTATCTGGGTATATTGTAGGTGATAAATTTTCTCCACTGACTAGCACTTAAAATTATGGAGAGAAATCTGTTTATAAAAAATTCTTTAAATCCAGGGAAAAAAATTTTTTTTTAAATATATTTCACACATGAGGCTTTTAACATTTTTATTTAGGAAAAGGTTGAGTCTAAAGGTTCAATCTAAAGCATCCCTTTTTCAATAGTGGAGTCAATTTATGCAAAATATTTTTCTTTTGTCTATTGAAAACAAATTAACCAGATTTTGATTACATGGCAATACAAACATACACTTTAAACTAGCCAATCTGCACTATCACAAAAGAAATAGGATGTTCTTTCCGTTTCCCTCCTTCATCCACTCAAATCAGGGGAGAAATACTGCAAACTTTAAGAACCCCATGGGCTATCATCAGAGTAACTACAGAACACGGGGTGAAGCTATTTCTCTATATTCCAGAAGGCAGAAGCTTGCGTGCTCTAGCTTTGTAAGTAAAAATAGCACAGGCAGGCAAAAGCTCACAGTAATGCATACCACGGGCCTAGGTGAAGTTGTCTGACTGGGTAACTGCTTTTACAGAAGGAGAGAAAAGACAAATCTGAAATGGAGTTTAAAAAACAAAAATCTCTTGTCACATTTACAGGAATCTCAAACTTTTTGTATTCCCATGCTCATAGGTAGTTTTGATACACACTGTCAATAGCTTCAGTATTCAGGAAGCAGAATATTATATGGTTGACAAAGGGCAGGAGAATTCTTCATGCTTCTGAAATCTCAGACTTGCTGAGTGCAATGGCCAGTTCTAAGTCTTCTTGTTCTTGCTGATTGAGTCGGGCAAGCCTCTGCTCTTCCTCTCTCTCACTTTCCCTCTTGGCCCATTCAATCATATCTTCTTCAGAGGGATACTGCCATTTAAAAGAAATAAAGTGATTAATGAGTAAAACAAAGCAAAAGCAGAAAAAATAGTTTTTACAAAGGACATTAATTACTTCTTTCACCTGAAGGACTCTGAGAATAGTCTTATTGTTACTTGTTAAATTATTTTTTACTGAAACCATGTTTAGTTTTACCAGTTATTAAATGTGATTTTTTTTTAAATTAATACAGTCTACAGATAGAAATTTTATTTAAAAAGTATAAATGCTTACGGTGAACTAGATTAAAAAATGAGAGGGCTAGTCTTTTTATCTAATGTAAAATATCTACTACTTTGATTTTAGTGAGCATTCCTTACATAATAAATCATTGCAACTTAGTCCTACTGGTGATTCCCTACCTTATCCTAACCCTTCAGGCACAGAAAAACTATAAAACAAAGAATATGCTGATTTTGCTATCTATATAAAATAAGAGTACTAGATATACTAAAGAAGGTGTGGATCAGATCATCATTATTATTTTTTTTTTAATGCATTATATAGGTTTTGGGAGTCACTGAGAACTTTTTGACCCAACCTTAACAATGGTAATTAGATCAGGAAAATATCTGTATGCACCCAAAACAGCAATATTGGCGGCTACTAAATAAAAAAAAAAATTCTACTTAGTTTCAAATCCTGTCATATAGAGGAATATCATAATAGAATAAAATGAAAGAAATTGTCAGGCTTTTAAAAAATGATAGCTTTTTCCCTAGAGAATTACAATTGGCTTTTTAAACTTTTAATATTTAATAAACCTTTCATAATGAAAAGACATTTTTATATGAGCTGCTTTATATACTATACTGAGAGTATAAAATAAAGAAAATGAGTCATTGTTCAAAATTCATTCCAAACAGGTTCTGACTTGCTGAAATCATATTTTAGATATTAAATGCCACAAACTGCCAGATTATATTAAAAGGAATTATAATCTCCTACGAAGTGCAATTCTGGATTCTCTACTTAAAACAATTCAAATTCCATCTAAAAAACATTAACTCATTATAATTCTGACATTCCATTTTCCAATAATCAAGATACTGATTTCTATTCTGCTCCTTCACATTTAGAAGAAGCCACTGGAACTTAAGAGTACAGATTAAAAAACTGGGTATCTCAGATAGTTCTGATTTAGTTGTATGAACTAGAAATGACTGCAGGGGTAAAGGACTTGTTTACTACACTGAGGGAGACATTAGGCAGATTGTAGCCAGGGTTACCTGGCTACTAGATTTCCTATTTCCAAAATCATCTCAAGGGTTTACAATAATAAGTAGAGAAAAATTTTTTTGTTACAGAATAGACAGTGATAATGAAGGTCATTTTGCCTAAAAAATAAATTTGGGAAAATTAAACTTTGTTAGCTACTCTAAGAATTTTGTTTTTCCTAAAAGCCTTGTTTTTATCACAATATATGTCATTGCTTTATGTCCCTCCAGAGTGACGATGCCTCCATAGTTGGTTGTCCCATTTCTGTGATCCCACAGCATCCCTCCAATGTTTTTACTGGTCTGACTACTTTAGTCAGCTGATAGGATGCAGAGTAAGCAAGGGAGGCTAATGAATTAGAGCCCTCCAAATAATTAAGAATTGTTTTGTTAACTGTTAACAACTGTATTTAGTTCATAAAATTAACATTTATGTTTTTAAAATGCTACTATATAAAACCAGAGTTTTAATTTCTATTCAAAGAATTTCTGGTCCTGTCCTCTTATATAATAGTTGTTGACTGGTTTCCAGAAATTATCAAAGGTTTATCTACAAACACACATGCACAGTTACAAATACACAAGCTCATTATTAGCATTATTCCTCCAGGGGGCAGATAGCAAATGATTATCTAATGGCCCATCATCCATAACAATTTGCAAAATAACTGTAGGGTTTTATTTATATTGTATAACAAGACAAAGAGAAGAGTTTACAAAACAACTAGTATATATATCACAAGAACTGAGACTACTGAAATCAATTGTGCAATGGAATAATTTTAGAACCATCAAACAGAAGCAAGCAGAGATTTTGGTTGGGGGAAGAATAAAGATAATTTTTAGTAGGTTGGTAAATTTAGTTGGAAATGATGCAAATTTGGCAGATTCCAAAGTAATCTTTGAAACTCTTCAAACTGCAAATGGAATGATTTCCCCCCAAACAGCCCATTTACAGTACTTACAGCACTGAAGTTAGCAAAATTGCTTGGGTCAGCCTCTTTATTGGTAGTGGTAGTAGTAGAAGTAAATGGATCGCAAAACATATCAGGATCTTTTTCTTTGGGACTATCATTGCCTGGGAAAGGCTGAAATGGATCATTCAGTTTAAAGGGATCGGAAGAATCCAATTTGTTGATGGGTCTTTTCCCTGGATCAAAATCATTACAATTAACTCAACCAGCAAATATGGCAAACACAAACACACAAGAACATGAACACAGGAACATTAAAGAACTGTGGGTGGGGAATAAGGGTGAGTGCTTAAAACACATTCTTAATATGGTCTTAAATGGCCATACCAACAGTCTGTCTTCAAATTTTTCACACATAGCCTCTCAAATACATTCAAGCTCTATGTAGCTAAATGAAAAAATAGCAAAAAGGAATGGAAAGGCTAGGAATTCTATTTTTGCCCAAAGAATAAACCTTTTATTTCTCTAAAACAGCATGTTCCCAAGAAAACAGAAAGAAAGAATATAACAGTAGAATGACAAAGAATAAAGACAGAAATGGTCTCTTCTATTATAACCTCAGCCTGACACAGTTATCCACTAGTGGCAGTAAGAGTAAATGATCTTTTAAAAATGCTGATATTCTTCTGATTCTTCTCTGGATCTACATACAAAACCTGAGAATATAAAATTTTAAATTACATTGGCAAACTCCACCTCTTTTTGCCATCTATTATATAATATAGCAAACTGAAGAATAAAGAGAATGTTTTGAGGCCCAGGGCCTACATCTTTATGGTTGCTGATAAACTAATCTTTGACCAAACAACATCAGACTGCTGCTCATTAACTCATCACCACTTTCAAACAGTTCTCAAATGTTAAAGTCTCATACTTAGTATTTATTGAAGAAAAGTAATAATAGGTGTCTTCAAATATATATTTTCCCTAAAATGTATTAAGCTGGTAAAAGCAATCATAACAACATATTTTTTCCATCACTGTAGCAGCTTACAAAAGATGAGCACATTTCATGTCTCAATAAATCCTTTCAACAATCCTGTGAAGGTAGGCAAAATTAGAATTACTGCCACCATCTAATAGCTCAGACAGCTGAGGCTTGGAAATGACACACTTGAGATCACAGAGCTAGTCAGGGCATATCCAAAATTAGACCCCAAACCTTTGAGCTCCCAGTCCAGTACTCTTTCCAACAAATCATCTTTCTATAGTGATATATACTCACTTTGCTTAAGAATCTTAGATTTAGGGGAAGCCGGGATGGCTCAGTGGGTTAAGCGCTCACTTTGCAGCGCCGGGGACCGAGGATCGAATCCCAGCCCTGGCCCGTGTGGACCCATATGCTGAGCTGGGGAGCTCCCCCAGTTCAGTTCTCTCTCTGTCTCTGTATCTCTCTCTCTCTCTCTCTGTCAAAACCAATTAAAATAAATAAATAAATAAAACACCAGTAAACAAAAAAAAATGTTACAAAAAAAAAAAAAGAATCATAGATTTAGTTAAAGCACTAGTATATTATTTTATTCAGGACATAAAACATAACTTCACTATTGGCATCATACAGGTGTAAAAATTAAATGAGCAAATTGTCTCTTATTTGTTTAGTATATTCTGATGACTTTACTCTCTAGCAGTATATGATATAGGCTACTTTTGCTTAAAAAACAGAAATCACTTGTTTTGCTGATTTTTCAACAGAAAATAGAGTATTAACACTTGTATGTGAAATTTCTTTAAGTCAAAGAAGAAAAAATAATATGCCTAAGAAATTCCATAGGGAGGTTATCATGAAAAGGCAAGAGTGGCAATCTTTAAGTACTGTGACTGAAAATTTATGAAGGAATGATATATGATCAAAAGAACAATGTACCAAATGTCTTTTCTCATGTAATAGCTTAGCAGCACTACAACTACTCAGGTGATTATCTTTTTAGACACTTCATTAAAAACAAAACAAAATAAAAAGAGCTTTTCTTTAATATATGCTAAAAATTAAAACTAAAATAAATTTTAAAAAACTGAAGAATTTTTTCCTGGACCCCCCAAAATAAATCACTTTTATAAAATAAAGGAGTTGCTTATTAAGTGAGATAAAATATTTTTCTTCAGAAAAAAATAATACTTTCTTTTAAATCACTTCATTGCTGAATTCTGGACACCAAAAAGCCATACATTTTCACATTAAAGCATAGAAGGTAGACTTCATAATTTGGCAAGAAAAGAATAGGACTTTGAGTGAATCCTTTCTTATAGAAATTAAAACACCAAAGTGCAGGAAACTACTGTTCAAATGGTAATCGATCAGCTTCCCAAAAGTAAAACATTTCATTGATACTTTCATTTTTCCACTTACTACCTCTTTAAAAAATTTTTAAAAGAAATCTGCTCTTCCCAGAAAAGTAGTTCCTGACAGTTAAAACACATGGGCCTCTTAGGCACATTTCTGTAATGCTGTCTTGGGGTCAGAACAGATAACAGGCTCCTGTCACATTCTTTTGACTTGTTTCATTTAAGGCCCTAGGGATAAATCTATAATTAAGCCCCCTACATACTTTAAGACAGAGAAAAATCATCTAGTTGATTTAGGAAAGGTGCCAACTCTCATACCAGGTGGTGGCGGGCAGGGTCTTGTTGGAGTCCCGACCTTTGGTGGCAGTGCTGGCGGTACATCTTCATTTTTGACTGATGCTTCCTCAAGCACATTTTTTTTAATGACCACATTGCTGACAGAACTTGATGTGGCTAAACTAAAAGAATCTTCATTGTTGACCTTTTTTTTGAAAAGAAATATTTATACATGGTTATATACACTAATCAAATTGTATATGGTTATATAGCGTTTGGAAGAATGGTCTTCAGTATTATGCAGCTTTATTTATTTCAATTCTGAGAGCACTGACATTTTAACCTTTGCATTCAGGACCAAAAGGCAGAATTTTTTTTTTTATTGTTTGATATGAGTAGTGATTATAATATCAATATTTAGTAAGAGCAACAGATCATACTAAAACAAGCCAACTAAGGATCAAAGGTTTGTCAAACTTCAGGTAATACAAAACTATCTGAGGACATTTTAAAGGGGCTATAGATCTTCCCTGAATATCTAATTCAAATGATAAAGAAAAAACAATATGACCCCACACTTTCCAGTGCATTTAAATATAGGAAAGATTTAATACTAATTACCAAAGAAAATGGCATCTTGAAAAACATTAAAGATAACTTGAAAGTCAGTTTTTTAAAGCAAACTGATCCCATTCAGTAAGTCTTAATGTGGATCTGAAGACCCTGCCTTCCTAATATGTGAAGTAAAAAAATATTTACTTCTTTATAATGAATCAGACATTACAATTTTAGACCTAGTTAGGCCAATGTTTCTCTTTAGTAGCACTACTGACATTTTAGGTTGACCATAATTCTACGTGCAGGGGGACTGGAGAGTGCATCTGTAGGATGTTTAACAGCATCCCTGGTTTCTATCCACTAAATATAGTCACCCTATCCAACTGTGACAACCAAAAATACCTCTAGACATTGCTAAATGTTTCCTGGGGGTGAGAGGCAGGAGGAAGTAATACCCAGTTGAGAACCAATGACAAAGCCAATTGACATGTACTCTAATTTTACTCTTTTGGCATGAACCAATTCTAGAGCTACATTGAGAAATAGGTAGTGGACATATAGGGCTGGACTATGTGTATTAATTATCTTAATACTATCCATAACAGTCTCAGAATGAAAAACTCAATTATCCAATGCAGAGAGGATGGAATGAATGCCCAGATTACAGGTACTGACCCAGAAGGTCAACAAGGGAAAAGTGTAGTTCAACTGGAAGAAATATGTTAAAAAAGACAGAAGACTTAAAAATGAAGTTGTTGAGCAAATTTTTCATTAGAAAATTATAATTACCTATACCATCACTGGCATGCTTATGTATAGAAATATGCCTGTTTTAATTCTATCTTTCATTTCTATCTTAAATCAAAATCTGCTGTGATTTATTGAAATTCAAGTTGCAATGTCTGTGAGAATGTTATATAATTGAAGGGAAGGAGTGCTCCTTTGGTGAAAACATAGTATATTTTACCTTTCCACTAATAATTGCAGATTACCTTTGACAATGTGCTGAAGTCAGCAAATCCATCTTCAAAGGATTCATTTCCAAAAACAGAAGCAAAGGGGTCTGTGGCTAAAATGAATAAAGAAAATCAATGCACTAAAACAGAAAGACATCAAATTTTATGTTCTCTTTTAGTTTGGTAACATTTCAGATAAATGAAAAATATCTAATACAAAATATTAGTTCCTAAATTTCTGACTTAAATCCTCAAAGACAGTGAGTGAGTACATTGATATTCCCGAAGTATAGATGTATTCTTTTGTATAAATCAGCTGATGAACGATTTAAAATAAAAATCAGGTAATCTAACTCTAGGTAAAGCATTTATGCTTCAGAATACAGGTCAAATAATATAGCTCCCATGCACTTAAACAATTTCTAATAAAGACATCAAGAAGTGAAAAAAATGAGACTCTAATTGCACATTTCACACTCATCCTTCAAGGCCCATTTTAAATGCTACCTAATCTACAAAGCTTGGAGTTACCTAGGCATCTCTAATTCCCACAACAAGAAGTGATTTCTTCCTTCTTTGTGGCACTGAGTGCAGTGTAGTCTGTACTATGGTTACCTATGATTGACATAGCACCCTTATTAGATTGGCAAGGTCCTTAAAAATGGAATAAGGTTTATCCAATGAAAAATAAATGTCAAAAATACATTTCTTATCCATATTATCAAACCCAAGAAAATAAGAAGATACAGTTCCTACCCCTGGAAAGCTCACAGTCCAGCGAGACACGTAAACAAACCATAACAAAATAATCTTGAGCTATTAGAGAGGAGTGAGAAACCTGTAGTAGGAGTCACTAACTGTCTGGGGGAATCAGGAAAAGTTTCAAAGAAGCCATTACATTTGAGTTAGGTCTTTTAAATAAGGAACAGAGTTTGCCAAACAGATGAAGGTAGGAGAAAGAATGTTATTCCAGGCAAAAGGCACAGTGATTGAGAAGGTGATTATCTAAGCACTGCTTTAGAGGAATGAGAAATTATCTGTTCCAATACAGTGCATTTACCACATGGATTAACATTTCCAGCTGGAATGAACTGATCTACTTTGAGATAGCCTTTCCCTGTTCAGCTAGAAGGGCTACCAATTGAGTAAAAGAATGTTTATAGGAATTGCTATTTGATATAGGAAAGTACAAAGAAACAAGGGAGAGGAAAGAGGACTGCAAAAGAGAAGGTAAGATAGAGCAAGCAAAGAGGCGCAGAAAAATTCCCCTGTTCTTCCTTAACTCTTCATCAAATCAGTGTTAGAACAAAAGGGTGCTCACCCACCCATTTAATGTGTAAGGTGTGCATTTACCTCTAAAAATGAGTATATCATAGACATAAACAGAAGAGGGGCAAAGAAGATATATATTACTTTTGTTTGCTTTGTCACCAAGTCATGGGGTGGAGGAAACATAGAGGGATGGGTAGAAGCATAGAGAAAATCAGTCCTTTAGTGATATACCAATAACTCTGAGCCTGAAGAGGATGTTGAATGTCCAGAGTTAACAGGAAATCCTACAGCTTTAGCTATAAAAGATGCTTTGTTATTATTACATATCTGCTGAGTTCCTCAGTCTGGGGCCCAGCCTAGTCATGGGTGTGGTTTCAGGCTTTCCCTTCTTTCTTCTACTCTTCCTATTATCCCTGATGCCATAGTGACTGAGGTACAATCAGGGTACAGATGCTTTCCTGACTGGTAGAAAGGGTAACCGGGGAAAAGGAGTTGGGCTCATTCACAAAAAGTCACAACACATGTGGCAACAGGGCTGAATTAGGTCAGGTTTGACTGAAATATTGTGACATGTACATTGAATAAAAAACATGACACTTATGTATAAAAAATATGCTACATGTAGTTTACTAGAGTTTTCCTACACTTTCTTCATCAGAATAAATGACCTATTTAGTATTCATCCAAACACTGGGAAATGTATCCTGGATGAATGACAAAGTATTTTGGCCCAAATTGGGAAATTAAGACTTTGGCAAGAGCATTCTCAGATATTTAACATGCTTGATAAGAAGCAGAAGCTTGTCTAGAAACTGGAAGGACTCACTAAGTGTGAACTTGCTTAGCTCATGTGTGAGACACCTACTGAGAAGTCCCAGAAATATTCAGAAAGGAACTCAATGTCAAAGGTTAAAGACAAAGAGAAAAATCTTAAAAGCAGCAAGAGAAAAGCAGTTATTTACCTACAAGGGAGCCCCATAAGACTATCAGCTGATTTCTCAACAGAAACTTTGCAGGTCAAAAGGGACTGGCACAAATTACTCAAAGTGATAAAAAGCAGGGACCTAAAACCAAGATTGCTCTACCCAGCAAAGCAATCACTTAGAATCAAAGAGACTTTGATATGGCTTTCTTTCTCCTGATGCACACAGGAGCTATGGGCCAGCAGAATCAGGTTTTAAATGCAAATATGACCTCACCAACACCCTCTTCTGCCCAAGAATAAAGGTAATGAACACTTTAGAAAATACAAACAAAAAATTTTTTTTAAATAATCTATACTCTCATTACCAGAAATAATCCTTATCAGTATTTTAGCATACTTCTTTAACAGCTTTATATCATGGTTTGTTTGTTTTTTTAATTATATATTTGAGATCTTACTATGCTGATTTCCTTGTTTGTGGGGTATGAATGATAAAGCTACATTTTAGGTATATCACATTTTATGCCCTTAACCTGACACTCTTTATAGCATTCATCAGTACCTAATATATTACATATTTGTTTATTGCCTGTCTTTCCCATATAAGCTCTATAAAATAGGAACTTTGTTTTGTTCACTACTGTATCTTCAAGGCCTAGCACAAAGTCCAGCAAATAGGAGATACTCATATTGTTGAAAAAGGGGACAACTACATATTTATTAAAGATCTTCCAAACAGATACCATAACATTTCTTAGCACAACCAGATGACAAATAAGAAATACAGGAAACCAGTTTCAAGGCTCTCAAATAATCCCATAGAATAGATGTCTACCAGAAAATCCTGGGACACACAAAAAAAATCTTTTGCCCCATGATCCATTTATGATCTGCAAGATAATCAAGCTCAAGCTCATAGAAAACTTTCAAAAGATACTCACAAGTAATGTGAGGTATAGAGTCTGGTCATTAATAAAGGATCAATTTTCTTAAGTTTGTCTCCAATTTATTCACTCACTCACTCACTCTCTAACTCACGCACTACTGATTCACTCACATTTACCAAGCATCTACTATGTTTAAGGCCAGGTACTAAAGATTCAGAGGGAAATAAGACAGGACACCTACCTTCAAGGAATGAATGATTTAACAAAGTGTTATACATGTACACAATTGCTACATAGTAAGTGTTAAAATTCAAAGAGAGCAAAGGAGAAGCAACACCTAGGTTTATGAGAAAAAGGAAAAGACTACAAAAAAGCTTTCACTTTCTTTCACTTGTGGACAGAAAAGGAGTAGAAGAGAGAGAGACTCTACACACCTGCTGATGCACACATTTTTCCATTCAAAAATTAAGTGGCCTTGAACAGATAGTCATGACCTATGGTTGGCAGAAGTGGAAAAAATTAGAGAAGAAACATAGAAGAAAGCGGAGGATAAGAATCATAATATATATGAATATCCTTGTGCTTAGCCTGAATCATTGCCTATAAAAACGAAGATCTACCTACTTGGCACTTTACTACTGCTGGAGTCAAAGATGCTCTGGGGATGCCATGAGCTCCCTTTTTACATCCTCAGGATGTTATAAAGTTTCAATTAAGAGATGGAAAGATTCTGTATTTTCTCATTCAGGAGTCAATAAAATATTCCATGCAAAAAGATTTCTGGCACCAGAACTAATCTCACTTATAATGAAGTGGAAAAAGAACTTCCAAGTAAAAATAAAGTATATGTAGAAAATGTGTAACTTGAGTATGCTCTCTTTAGTTTTCTTTCTTCATCTGCAACATGCCTATCCACCAGTAGAAAACTGGAAAATAGTTCCCAACAGGAACAAAAATATTAAAAATATATAATGTTCTTCTATCTCTGTCATTTTTGAGGTAGGAATGGAGTGATTTATCATTTAATTTTTAAGAATAAAAATTTACCTTTGTTTTTATTTTGTTCTATGGGAATAATTTTTTTGCCAGTTAACCACCAAATTTCCTGATGAGAAAGGACAGGGATACAGGGTTGTAAGAAGGGCAAATATCTTGTGTTTATAACCTTGAGTATGTAATGCCATCACTCTGAATCTTGGTGGTTTATAGATGTTGAGATTTTATGAACAAGCAAACTACCCAAGTTAATACATCAAGAACCTACATGCATACGTACACACATAAATTGGGGGAAAATACAGGTTTGCCAATCTAACCATAAGAACTAAAAAAAAAAAAATTTCCATATTTCATTTCAAACAAAGGGACTTCGAAAATGAAAAAGAAAACACTTAAAAAGAATCCTTTCTAGGAAAAGTTTGCAACACACTCTTTCTTTCTCCTCATCTCCACTGTCCTTTACCCTTGGAACTAAGAAAACCCAAAGAACTAGCAATTTTATTTAAAATAAGTTCAGGCAGTTGGACTCAAGAACACATACCCTAATCATGGCAACACCTCTCTAGACTGTTGTTTCTATTCAATTCAAAATTTAATGACAATGTAGCAGATTTGAGACAAGTCATTAATTCATTTCTTCAGAAGTCTATTGGTAAGCCTCTGCTACGTCCCAGAAGCTCTGGGGTAGGGGAGTAAGGCTACGACATAGGATGACTCCCAGGTCTCTCTGCTTGGGCAACTGAGTAGATGGTAATACTATTCGCAGAGATGCGATATCCAGAAGATATTACTGTTGTTTTGTATTTCACAAGTGCACAACTTTATTTTCAGACATACACCTATGACACATTAAGTGAAAGACCATCAAATATAGTCATGTAATAAAAACAATAGGTATTAAATAGAAATATATAAATAATAAACATTATACACACATATACAGCTGGAGCATAGGGCCAGTGACAGATGGTGGTTAACAATATGATCAAACGTTAAGAAAGACAATCGTGGAAGTCATATAGACAATGGTTTAGCAGACAAAGAGATTAGGCAATTTAGTATCATAGTTCAGGTAAAATATGATGAAAATTCAAACAAAGCTGAGTATAAGGAGGAATAGTTCATTTGGGGGTTAAAACATAGGAGTAGGCAATTTATTGGAGGTGATGAATGCTAAGTCCAGGATGACTGGCTAAGAGCCAATAACGGTATCATCAGTATAGAAAGAATGTAGGAGAAGTAAAGATTTGTATTTTTTTTGTTTTTATTTATATCACACTTTGAAAAAGAGTCTACCTGGGAAAGAGGATTATTTCAATTTTAAGCATTGATGAGCTTGACACCTAACGGGAAATAATATCCAGCAGGTAACTTGTATTGGAGGATCAGAAGAGAGTTCAGAACTAAAGGACTAAATCTGGGAGTCACCAGGAAACGGGCTGAGTGGAGGGCACAGAACTGGACACCACCCCCAAAGGAAATGTGTATTGTAAGAAGAGCAGAAGCACCAGGCTAAAAGCAGAACTAAAAAACACCCTCTACTCTTCATCTTTTTCTGCAGGACACTGAGGTTATTCTCTTGCTCCTGTTTTGAACAAAAGGAGACCTCTGTCCCAGATGCCTCCTGGGAACAAGCTGTCCTGAGGGAACAGAGACTGACACAATATAGGCAACAGAAAAATCTTTTAGAACATATTAGACCAGTAGTTCTAAAAGTGTGGGCTATGAACCTCAAGAGGTCCCCAAGACCCTTTTAAGTAGATCTATAAGGTCAAAGCTATTTCCAGAATATTAAGATGTTATTTATCTGTCTCACTGTGTTGATATTTGCAATAATATAGTGAGTAAAACTATTGGAGGGAATAAAGGCAACGGCACCAAACTATACATTGGTAGCCATTGTATTCTTCCTCATCACAGACTTGCAGGGGGAAGAAAAAAAGGTCAGTTGCATTGAAGAATGTCTGTCCTTGATGAGTCAGTAAAAACAATTAGTTTTAATAAAAATTAGTGACCCTTAGGTACACATCTTTTTAAAATTCTGAGTGACAAAATAGCAGATATACAGAAAGCACTTCTTTCTGCTGAGTACCAAAGTATGATGGTTATCTGGAAGAAAAGCATTTGCACAATGCTAAACTAGCTGCTTTTTTCAAGAAACACCATTTTTACCTGAAAGAAGTGACAGACAAACAGTGGTTATTCAGATTTAGGTACTTGTTGATATTTCCTCCAAAATAAACAAAGCAAGTCTATCATTTTAAGGAAAACAACTGTTGCAGGTAATAAAAAATTCAAGCTTTCAAATAAAAATCAGCATCTTGGAAAGTTGTATCTGCCTCATAAACTTAACATTATACCAATTCTTAGTCTCTGATAAGATGGATGGTGATATTAATAAATGTCATTTAAAAAATATTGATAATGAAATGTGTCAACATTTGGAAGATATGCACAACTCAGTGAACCATTATTTTCCAAATAATAAATGCACATTACAAAATCATACAGGTGAAAGATTCATTTAACATGCAAAATAAACCAATGTATTTTAATGTTAAAAGAGTGAAAAGTTCATTGATATAGTTTCAAATTCAACTTACAATTAACTTTGAAGAAACTAAAATTTATTGAATTCTGGTACAGTGTCAAAGAAGAATATCCACAATTATCTGAAAGGGTTATTAAAATACTCCTCCCTTTTCCAACTACATATCTGAGGGGGCCAGATCTTTTTCATTTCACATGTCAAGCAAACCAACATAGTGGGGCAGATCAAATGCAGAAGCAGAGGCAAGGATCTAGACCTTCTGTCAAGCCAGACATTTAAAGAGCTTTACAAAAATATATAAACAATGCTACTATTCTTGTAATTTTGGGGGGTGAGGGGGACTTGAATTACTTCCCTCTCTTTTTTTTTTAAGGATTTATTTTATTGTTTTTGACAAGAGACAAGGACAGAGAGAGACAGACAGAGACAGAGGGAAGGGGGAGGGCCCAAAACAGTCTCCAAAGTTGTACATCATCAGTTTTTGACATAGTTTCACTCCTCACAAGTGGATGAAGCCATGCAGGGCAGGAACTGGGCAGGGGGCCTCCCGCATGGGAAGCACAGCACAGTTCAGCATATGGGTTCGCATGGGCCAGGGTTGGGATTTGATCCACAGTCCCCGGGCCTGCAAAGCAAGTGCTTAACCCGCTGAGCCATCCCAGCTTCCCCTACTTTTCTTAAAAAGAATTTTAATGCTGACTTTGAAACTGCCAAACAACACTGCTTTTAAAAAAGAAAAAAAAAATGTATTAGTTTTACTGATGTTGGCTAGAGTACATATTCTAGGTAAGATCTTTAACATAATAAATGAGAAAATGAATAAAAATGTAAAAAATGATACATAAATACTTGTCATTGTTATTGGTAGACTACAAATGGATGTAACTATGCAATAATTTTGAAGACATACACAAGTAAATAGGACAAATACATTTGGAGACCAAAAACAAAGGTAATGTTTATTGTTCAAAGAAACTGATAAATTATTTCCTTACCTGCATCACTAGCTGCAACAACAACTGTTCCACCAGGAGCAAAAGGATCATTGTGTGTCAAAGTTTCTACCTAAACAAATTACACAAAACCATGATTGAAAGACAACATTTCATAGTTGAAACCTCATTGCCAAAACCAAAGAAAATATTCTTTGCAAACTCTAAATTCATTAAGGCACACAAGGCATTAGAAATAAGAAACTTTGGGAAGCTGGGATGGCTCAGCAGGTTGAGCGCTCACTTTGCAGCCCCAGGGCCCAAGGATCAAGTCCTGGCCCCAGCCTATGCAGACCCATATGCTGAACTGGGATGTGCCCCCAGTTCAGTTCTTGCCAGGGCCTATGCGGGAGGCTCCTGGCCCAGTTCCTGGCCCTGCACAGCCCTGAGCCCACCTGTGAAGTGAAACTATATGGAAAACTAATACTGTCAACTATGGAGACTGCTCTGGGCCCTCCCCTTCTCTCTGTCTCTCTCTCTGTCAAAAAACAATAAAAATAAATCTTTAAAAAAAGAAGAAACTAAATTTCTAGAACTAGTTGTAAAGATTAGTACAGAGTTCCCATATACCCTTCCTCTAATGTTACTATCTCATATAATTATGGTACAGCTATTAAAACTAAGGAATACTGGTACAAAAACATCCAGCACACTATTCTAACTCTTAAGATATCCTAATACTTAATATCAGAAAATGCTAGATTTCAATTTTCTCTTTTAAAAAAGATTTATTGTTTGAGAGGTGAGAGAGAGAAGGGGGAAGGCCAAGTGCAGCCCCCACACTTGCATATTTATTAGTTACGACACAGTTTCATTCCACACAGGTGCATGTGGGGTTGCATGTGACAGGAACTAAACTGGGGGCCCCCTAAAAGGGAGGCATGCCACAGTGTAGCATATGGGCCTGCATGAGCCAGGGCTGGGACTCGATCCCTAGACCGAGCAGCCACAAGGCAAGCGCTCAACCCACTAAGCCATTCTGGCACCCCCTAGATTTCCATTTTCTAATTGTAACCTAAAAATGATTTTAGTATTCTTCCCCTTGGAGGAAACATGTGCTTATGCAAGGGGGGTAGGGGAGGGAGAGAGGAAAGGAGACAGAGATATATATAGATAGATATACAGTTTTCTGCTAAAAAGATCCTGTGACTTTCAAATAAGCCATGTAAAAATCTGGATCAAGTGGCAACAGAGAGTGGCAACAAAGAGTAAGGATTTGACTAGAAGCCGAAGACTCCTGCCATTGAACAATCTTCCTACTTTACTTTAGTTTTAATCATAGTCAAACAGATTGTATATTTAGGAAGACAACTGAACTTTCTCTTTCTGGTACCAGGTTCTTTTTTAGAGGCCAGCTGAAAGCTTGGCAGACAAGGGAAAGGGGTGTGAAAGAGATCTGGAATTCCTATTCTGACTCATGGCTATCAATGCCATCTATGTCAAAGGATAATGCGGAGCTCAATTTATAAATTTCCAAGTAAAACAAATGTATCTGAAAAAAGTAATGCTAACGAAGACTTAAAAGAAATAATACCAATAAAGTTTTTGGAACTGAAAATTATAGTACTTATTTTAACTGATGCCAATAATATTATTTTGAAACTAGCACACTAGTTTTATACTCTGATTCTATCTGCTGAATAAATAAATAGCAATCAAAGAAAAAAATTAAGCTGGTCTATAGAACAAGGTAACTTTTCATGGTTCCTAACTTAATAGTGAAAATACCAGTGTGAGAGACAGTCACTGACATGATAATGTAAGTCAACAACTTTAACTGCTTCTTGACTTTGAGGAAAGGAGAAACTAACAATGCTGGTTTTTAATAACAGCTTGCAAGTTTTATGTACCTTTATAGAGAGAAACAGAAAAAGCATTCCTACAAGCAAGTCAGGTTCAATTTCTATTCCTTCGTCATGCACTGAGCAACTACCCTAAAGGCTACTGGGAACAGCAAGGGGAACAAGATGGACTACAGCCATTGAAGGAGTGAGTGGCCACAAAACTCAACGTCAATTATGTTCAGTTTGACAATTAGGCAATTTAGTAAAAAAAGACAACTTTTATAATGAAAATTCAGATGGTATTTTATAAAATGAATGCTCTAAAATCCTCCTACAAGATCACCTAACTTATCATTGAAATTCTCTCTTCTACTTTAGCTGTACAGGCCCGCCTTTGACGGGTGTGACTCAGTGCTTACACGGTGCTGCCACTCACTAGCTAGGACAGCAGGAAATGGCAGTTGTTTATTTGCTTGTTTTTTAAAATTATGTCCCTTTGAGAGCAGAGACCAGCCTTGAGGAAACAGGGTTTTAAGGGCAAAATTAAAATTAACGTCTGAAGTCATAATCAGAAGCCTGTTTTTAAAAAAAGGAAGATCAAAAAAAAAAAAAAAAAAAGGAAGATCACCAAAATGGGGGGATTTGAAACTAGGAAGAAATAAGTTTAATCTCGACTACAGTCATAAAGACTTTAGATTTTGGTCAGACAGACCAGGGTTTGAATTCAGTTCTACCACTTAACCTCTCTAAGCCTCATATATTTTATCTTAAAAACATGGGTAATAATATGAATCTCAGAAGATTATTGTGAAGATTAAATAGGTAACATATGAAAAGAGTTTAGCAACATGCCTGGTATATGGAAGAGATTAGATGAACATTGCCAATTTGTTTTTATGTTTTGTTTTGTTTTGTTTTCCATACAGAAATTAAGAGATATCAGCAAGGACAAGTTGCTTTTGAAAACTGGGTAGAAAAGAGAAAAAGTAAGTAGAATGAATGGCAGAAAAATTTCACCAGGCTAGAGGAACAAGAGAAACTTGTTTATTTTTCACTTAGGAGGACCTGCTTTGGCTTTCTTGCTCTTTAAATGAAGAGTGCAGAATGGGTGAAATGTAAGTGAAGAACAAGAAGGTAGAATAAGGTGAGAGGGAAAGAATTCAGGTTGCAGCCAATTTAAAAAGAATTTGGCAAATGGGTCCACACTGCAAACTTAAGTGTTGTAGGAAAACACAGTATCCAGTAGCCTGTGGAAACCACAAATATTCAGTTACGGAGGCATTTGCTCAGTTTTACATCAATGGAAAAATACCAGTTGTTGGCCAAGTAGATCTTTACCAAATACAGTAAGGAAACAGCTCAAGAATACCAAAAGATACTCTTAAGGAAGTATTCTTTACCTAAGAGCATTAAAAGACAATTTTTTTTGCTTCAAATGTCTGTCACTCAACTGATCCTTTCTGGATCTGGTTTACTTACAGGCATGAAAATCCTGCCTCAAAAAATAAGCTTCCAAACAAACAAACAAACAAACAAACAAACACAACAACACAAAATTACTCATAATTATTGAAACTGGTTTATGAAAGTTTGTTAAAGTATTTCATTATATTATTCTATTTTGAATATGTGTAAATATCTATGATATAAAATTTTATTTTTAAAGCCTCCAGATGATAAAGCACTCAACTGTATGACCTCAGTTACTTTAAGTTAATTTTCCCCAGTCCCAGTATCCTTATTGTTAAACTTGAAACACCAGCACCTTCTTTGCAAGGCTGATGTAAAGATTAGGAACAATGAATGTAAAACACAAAGAAGTACCTGATCATAGCATGTGATTATTAAATGATTGCTGCACTATACATGTTTTCAATAGAGTCTGACATTTCGTGGGAATTTGTACTTCTTTACAAGACTAACATTCCACATGAGTCTATAAAATAACATAAATAATTTTATTTTTCTACAATATCAGTGCTATTCCTTATAAATTGATTTTCATACCAAACATTTCTGAAAAGCTGTATTTAAAACTGGTATATGGATTTCTAAACATTTATTTTTAATATCCCCAGTGGGGTAATATTTGGTCCTTTGAAGCGTGGGCTTGATTTTTGAATGACATAATTTATTCTAGTTAATTCCAGTGGGTGATCAAGTTGTGAAATAATACTCTGAACCAAAAACTAGATGGGTTGAATGAGACTAAAAAATGTATATGGCCTATCAGAAGGAATCTGCAGAAGAATTTTTTCATCACTGTTTATTTTAAGAAACTCCATTAGAACACTTGTTACCCATTTAAGAGTTTTTAACCGTCCCACTTACCGATGTATTATTGCTATTGCTGGCTGCACCGAAAGGGTCAGTACTTGAAGTGACAAAAGGATCAGTAGAAGACTGCTTGAAGAAACAGTCAGATGCAAATGGATCTGAACCTTTGAAAGGATCACCTCCAAATGGATCTAAGAAAATACAGCACAAAGATGAGAGACTAAAAACTACTGCCCTGAGTTTCCTGTCACCTGAAGGCATGACAATTGCCATAATAAAAAGACATTTTGAACTCCTGCAGAATCTAAGTTAGTACTTTGTATTATGACTACTGATCATAAAAAAAAAGTATAGACAGCTCCATCTAGTTAAAGTTTAATTAACATTCTTACCTTCTTGTTCATCATTCACTCAAAGCATATCAATAATTCCAATATTTATTACACAAATGTTTCCTGTATTCCAGGCTTACTTACATAATTCCTCTAAACTGATGATTCTAATTTGGGGAGGGGGAGGGGATCACAGATTCCTTTCTGATTTTTATAAAAGATAAGAGTTTTTCACCCAATAAACTTTTTAAAATTAGCATATAATTTCACAGGATCCCATTTTTTGCTACCATTAACTAAGAAAACAACAGAAATTTCTAAATGTATTGCTCTGAGTTCAAGTGTAATAGCCAATAGTTTGGAACAGGTTTAGAAAGCATAATTAAATAGTACACAAGATTTGCTTTATTTTAATGCAAAAATTCCAAGAAAGAGTATCTTAAAAAGCCTGACATGTATTAATAAAAATTCCTTAAAATGGTTCCTTTTTCCCCATTCATTAGAATAAGCTGTAATCTTGGGAAAACAAAAGCTCTAAACCCTGGAGTAATGTATGTAGCTCATTATACTCATCTAATCTTTAGCTAATAAAGAGAAAGTGTAAATATTATTAAAAGCATCAAAATATAAACATGAATTTTGTAAAAAGTGAAGCTAACAATTAAGCAAATACACAATAATCTACCACTTTCTGAAAATGCCAGGCACATACAACATTTTAGTGGGGCTTTACATCAGTTTCAAAACTAAATAAAGAGAAAGTTCATTTCCTATAACTACCCAACTGCGATCTCTCATTCCTAAATATTATATTAATATAACTTATAAGCTTGTAATTAAACAGAATCAAATTTAAGCTAAAATAAACCTCTATAATATACTGACCAATTTTCCCAAAAGGATCATCCTTGAAAGGATCACCTGTAATAAAATAAATAAGCAGAAATCAAAATAACATTTACTGTTTTAGCACCATTACTTAAAGGATAACTTTAAAACAATAGCAAAGTTTCTTAACACAAAGTCTGTTTCAATAACTCTACCTCAAAATAAATAAAACAATGAATGCCACCTTTAGGAAATACTTAAAATAATGAAGAGTAAAAGGTACAATTTCAACACACCCCATAAAAGAGAAAAATTTAAATTAGAGCTAACTATACTTACCTCTTGATCACAAGGTAAAGTTACAGATGGACAGGAAAAGACAGGCATGACAGCAAGAATTTTACTAACAAAATCTCTGCTCTTCTCAACAGTACTAGATAGGTATTACCATCACCATTTCAGAAACAAAGACATTGAGCTTCACTGAAGTAAAAAGCAATTCTGACAGAACTGAACAGTTCAGAAATAAATAAACTTAACATTTATGGTCATTTGACAAGAGTGTCAAGACAACTCAATAAGAAAAGAATTGTCTTCAACAAATAATGCTGAGGCAACTGGATATCCACAGTTAAAGAATAAAGTTGGATCTTTATCTCACACCACATATTGAAATTAACTCAAAATGGATCAAGGCTTAAATGTAACAACTAAATCTATAAAACTCTTAGAAGAAAACATAAGAGTAAATCTTCATGACTTCGGAACTTAGATATGACATCAAAAGCATAAATGACAAAAGAAAAAATGGATGAACTGAACTTCAAAATTAAAACATAGAATACAATACTTGCAAATCATATATATGATATATGATAAGAGACTTTTATTCAGAATATGTAAAAAACTTTTACAATAAAAAGACAAACAACCCAATGTTAAAAAATGGATAAATTATTTGAATAAACATTTCTCCAAAGACATACAAATGGTCAATAAGCACATGGAAAGATGCTCAACAACATTAGTCTTTAGGAAAAAAAATCAAACCCACAATGAGATACCACTTCACATCCACTAGGATGGCCATATAATCAAAAGGATAGATAATATTATAATAACAAGTGCTGGTGAGCATACAGAGAAATTATAATCCATATACATTGCTGGGTGAGAATGTAAAACATTTTGGAAAACAATCCAGCAGTTTTTCAAACAATTATAGAGTTATGGTATGATTTGATGTGTACCCAGGAGAAATAAAAACATATATCCATACAAAAAATTGTATATAAATGTTCCTAGCAGCATTACTCATAATAGTCAAGAAAGTAGAAACAACCCAAAAGTCCATAAAACAATGAATAAGTAAATAACATGTTATATATCCATCTGGTGGAATATTATCCATTAATAAAAAGGAATGAAGTACTGTAACATACTACAACATGAGCGAACCTTGAAAATATGATGCTAGATGAAAGAAGCCAGATAGAAAAGAACACATATTGTATAAATAAATAAATAAATATAATCTACACGGACAGAAAGTAGATTAGAGGTTGCCTACAGCTGGGGGCTAGGGGAATGGAAACTGACTTCCAATGGGTATAGATAGGGTTGATTTATGGGGTGATAAAAAAAATGTGCCAAAATTAGATTTTGGCTATGATTAGCTAACTCTATGAATATACTAAACCATTTAATTGTATACATTAAAGGTTCAATTTACATACCTTTTAACACTTTATATAGCTCAACAGAGATACGTATTTTTTAAAGAGTTCTATTATCTAGCCTCATGTCTGCCATGACTCTAAAAAAGTTATTCCATGTGCCTCAGTTTCCCATCTTTAAAATGGATATAACTGGCCTACCCATTTCACAAGATGATTCTGGAAATAAAATGCAGGAAGAGCCTTGACACAAGTGGTATTTAGAACTGTTTACACTGACATCAGATATTTTAATTTATTTTTTATTTTTATTTTTTTTTAAATCAAGATTTCATATTTATTTCTATTTTACTTTTGACAGATAGAGAGA